>CABEEJ010000126.1:90933-101455 GCA_901482245.1 Timema douglasi
CCCCCCCCCAATACTTGGAACCGACATTTGAACCCTCCGCTATCCCCGTCCTCGGCAGTACAGTCTATTGCGAGGCTGACATCTTGAACCATTCAACCATCCAAACGGGCGACACGAGCTACGTGGGTTAGAATTAGATTAGCTTTACAGCGGCACACTCGTCCGTCCCATTGATCGCGAGGATGGGAGAGCCTGGATCGAATCCTGGACGGGGTGGATTGAGAGTGCTTTTAGTTTCCTTACCCTCCACGCATATGCGGGTACATTTATTCTACACTATACCTTCCTAAATCCTCGTTAGCTTAAATATGTGGATTGTCCGGGCGGGATGAACTTTGTGTGTGTATTTATATTAGCTGCTAGTATGAGTTGTGATTTGTGCATAGGTGCACCCGCATCAGCGTGGAATTGGATGAGTTAAGGGGTCCACCATAAACCGCGTAACTCTTTTTTTTTTTTTACTTGTTTTGACCCAAGTAGACATTGATCCTCTCCCCTCCAAACTGTGTTACATAACTTCTCTCATCGAGAGTGAATGTTCATTTTTAATGGGGAAGCGTTTATTACACCCAAAGAGAGACTATGATTTAATACAACTCAGAGTTGAAAGTTATCTATAAAAGTTATAAAAGTTTGTTTACTAAAGGTGAAAATATGAACAGTAATATTAGTAAGTATTAAATCAGTGATGCACCCCAACTTGTCTGGATGGCTCCTAACCCTCATTTGCGACCTCACGCCATCGCGAGCCTGCTTCCTTAGACTGCGTGACCGCCGGTAGCCTCAACAGACGGTGAGACACTCTCCACCATTGAGTGAGTCAACGCATGGGCTGCGCGGCGGTGCATTGCGCAACCAGCACGTGTTGGGGTGACTGTGAGAGAAGTTCTCACAGGTTTGTTTGGACAAGTCGAGGTCAATGCCGATTTCTAACATCTCATGTCTACGTAAGATGACTTTGTTTGTTCCTACAGGCCTTGGGATGGCTTTCTCCCGGACTCCACACTCCGAGTTTTAGAAATTACAGACATTGGCTTTGCGCTTAGATCGATAACATTGTGCGTATAACCCGAGACGCGGTGATAATAATAATAATAATAATAATAATAATAATTAGTGTTATTTTATAGGTATCGATAATATCTGTCCAAAGTGACAGCTGCTTGTCACATTGCTTGACGTATGAATGGGTGAAAGTAGAGCTAGTAGATTTTCCAACTGTCGGATAAGGTCTTACTTATGAAAATTGACTGTACCTGCGGTGACACGCAGTAAACTAACCCAATATAAGTCGAAATTATTATATTTGTTGAATCCTTAAACAATTTAAAGTTAAGAAACAACAGAATTGTGGCTGTAGACATGATTAATTATACATGACTCAATTTAACTACTAGTTTATGGATCAAGGTGGGAATGTAGAAGACGCGAGCAAATGTCAATGTTTTTGCAGTTTTTATAGAAAAACATTTTTTGGTCAGCATAAATAAAATATTGCTTCATTACAAACCTAAAGTTTAATTTTCTTCACACGGTGATATCAACAGTTGATTATCTATCACGAACATAGTGGCATTAGATGACAAAGTTTTTAAATGACGATAAAAAGCTGTCATTAAATTCCAGGACACCCTTGACAGATATTCAACATCTGTTGATATCACCGTGTGAATATTTTCTTTTAGCACCGCGTCTTACTACCCGTTAGAGTTAGGCGCTTATGTACTAATTACTCTACCGATCTAAGGGATGAGGAAGGTTAAATTTATAGGAAGTGTACACGCATTTACGTGGAGGGAGAGTGGAAAGATATTTTGGAAAAACAACCTTCACCCGACCGAGATTCGAGCCGTCATCGGCAGTTTATTTTACTGCGAGAGAAGCGCCTTAGATCATGAGGTCACCGAAGCGGGTGGGAAGAAAATTAAACTATTTCTATGTACTGAAGCAATATTTGATTTTTGACACACAAAAAAAGCTTCAATACACAAACCACAAAAACACTTCTCTTTTCTCGTGTTCCTTACATCCCCGCAGGCGACAATATATGGAGGTCTGTATTAAAAATAAACGTTAAAAGTAGGGCTTAGAAACGCCCCGTTCCAAAAAAAACCCCAAAAAAAGCATGGCCCAACTATCCCCTAATATACTACTTATTTGCTATCATCACTGATCACGTTTTCTAAGCTGGCGGTCCAGGGGTAAGGTGTCAGACTTCTGTGTTGGGTGTCCGGGGTTCAATCCTCGGTCCCGGCACAGATTTATCTGATTACCAAACCCTTCCTTCACCTCTGACAAGACATCTTGTGAATGTGGGGAATGCCAGGCCTCCACCGTGGTTCGGATTCCACGTTAAACTGTAGGTCCTCCATCTCATCTCACAGTCACCCTACCATTACACATTAGCGTAAGTGCGTATAACCCGAACGGTTAGTAAGACGCGATGATAATAATAATAATAATAACCACCAAATAACCCGCCTCGGTGGCTGCTCGGTCTAAGATACATTCGCAAAAGACTTGACTGCCATGACGGGGAGATCGAGGTTCTAATCTCGTTCGGGTGTAATGAGGGTGGTTAAAAAAAATCCCACCCTCCCTGCACGCAAATTCAAGCACACGTCCTCTAAATATAGTCTTTTTCATGCCTAAAAACTATAAGCATAATTTAGCATACAAACAGAACGGGCGGTAAGATGCGGTGCTAAAAAACAACTCCCAAATACTAATGACCCCCGCGCATGCAGTAGAAGCACCCGTGAAGACAATCATAGGACTTGAATCGCTTTTTCACTGAATCTCTAATCAAAGCAAATGAGCGGCAATTACTTTGTTCCATCATTCACACAGCGCGAAATCCTGCATGAAGAGTGGGAATAACAAAAAGCAGCCAAAAAAAAGTAAATAAAAACCATAAATAACAAGAAAAAAACTCCGCCTGGTTTCTTACAAACATTTGAAGGCCATCTCGAGCAAAGGAAAGGTGTGTGACCTTGAAAACCTTCTTAAATCTCTTGCAAGACTATCATCGAGCCAAGCGAAAAATGACTTTAGCAAAAATTGTGTTAACGGCTCCTGTCTTCAGGAGGCGAAGTGCCAGGGTTGGCCAAGACTTGGATCATCTAGAGCCCCTGTCTTCAGGAGGCAAAGTGCCAGGGTTGACCAAGACTTGACTCATCTAAAGCTCCTGTCTTCAGGAGGCAAAGTGCCAGGGTTGACCAAGACTTGACTCATTTAAAGCTCCTGTCTTCAGGAGGCGAAGTACCAGGGTTGACCAAGACTTGAATCATCTAAAGCTCCTGTCTTCAGGAGGCAAAGTGCCAGGGTTGACCAAGACTTGAATCATCTAAAGCTCCTGTCTTCAGGAGGCACAGTGCCAGGGTTGACCAAGACTTGAATCATTTAAAGCTCCTGTCTTCAGGAGGCGAAGTACTAGGGTTGACCAAGACTTGACTCATCTAAAGCTCCTGTCTTCAGGAGGCAAAGTGTCAGGGTTGACCAAGACTTGAATCATCTAAAGCTCCTGTCTTCAGGAGGCACAGTGCCAGGGTTGACCAAGACTTGACTCATTTAAAGCTCCTGTCTTCAGGAGGCGAAGTACCAGGGTTGGCCAAGACTTGAATCATCTAGAGCTCCTGTCTTCAGGAGGCAAAGTGTCAGGGTTGACCAAGACTTGGATCATCTCGAGCTCCTGTTTTTAGGAGGCAAAGGGCCAGGGTTGGCCAAGACTTGACTCATTTAAAGCTCCTGTCTTCAGGAGGCAAAGTGCCAGTGTTGACCAAGACTTGAATCATCTAAAGCTCCTGTCTTCAGGAGGCAAAGTGCCAGGGTTGGCCAAGACTTGACTCATCTAAAGCTCCTGTCTTCAGGAGGCAAAGTGCCAGGGTTGACCAAGACTTGGATCATCTCGAGTTGACGATCACAGAGAATTTTCAAACGCTCTTTAGGCTGATCAAATTCACCTTTTAGTAGGCCTAAACATTTTTCATTTCGTATATTTAACAGAACAGTTAATAGTTTTAAATGCTGTATTTAGAGGGCAGGGATGAGGAGGGAAAGGGAAGTGCAACCGCATAATCGTGTAAGGAGATAGGTAGACCTACATTACATGTGAAAAACCAGCCCGATGATAATCGAATCGCAATCCTCCCGTTACCGGCAAGCCTGACAGCTTAGATTATTATTATTAGCACCGCGTCTTACTACCCGTTCGGGTTATACGCACTTACGCTAATGTGTAATGGTAGGGTGATTGTGAGATGAAATGGAGGACCTACAGTTTAACGTGGAATCCGAACCACGGTGGAGGCCTGGCATTCCCCACATTCACAAGATGTCTTGTCAGAGGTGAAGGAAGGGTTTGGTAATCAGATAAATCTGTGCCGGGACCGAGGATTGAACCCCGGACTCCCAGAACAGAAGTCCGACACCTTACCCCTAGACCACCAGGTCACCTATTTGGTAGTTAAGTTATTGGGGAGAATCAGGAATGATATAAATCGTTTATGAACTATATTGGTTTTCAAATGGGCAGCTATTGCAAAATAGCTTCGTCTGCTACCTCTACCCGCCTCGGTGGCTGCAAGGTCTAAGGCGTCACTCTAGTATTACACTAGACTGCTGAGGATGGATGGATCAGAGTTCGATCCCAGTTGAGTGCAGTGAAGGGATTCTTCCTAAATGGTTTCCCTACGCTATCCACGCAAATATGGGTGCACTTTCTCTAAATTACACTTATCTCATCCCTAGCCTATTAGTGTAATTAGTACATAGGTATATAACCTGAGCGGTTAGTTGTCCCTAAGTACCCTATTAGGGCGTATTTTTCTCACCGACGTCAAGCGCATATTTAACCTACAAAAAGGTTTTATATATATACATATATATGATATTTTGTATATAAATTCTTAACTTTTCTTGTACCGATGGTAATTTTTTATTTTTCCTTTCTAAGGGCGACTAACCTACTTTCCATTTTTTACTGCACACGTTCCCATCCCTGTCCATCACGGCTCCAATCTCCTCCACGCATACTATTTTTTATTTTATTATAGTGATCTTAACTTTTAGGTGTCCACATTACCTGGTGTGACTTATATAGCTCTTATCAGTTTAATTTCCACTTCTTTTGACCACTACATTGTTCTACAATATGCTAAAATTATGAGATAAAAATAATAATAATTATTAATTCAACACATACACTAAGAAATACATTTGTCAAAAAGATATATATAGACTTACAAAAATCAAAACACACACGCGACTCCGCTGCTGTCCGGCCAATGACTCTATGTTCGTGGAATTGTTGGCTAAGGCATCCAGACTATAACAAGGCCGATCACGAACATCCTTAGATGCGACGGGCAAAAACCGACAACTGGTGGATCGGGGCCGAACATAACAACGAACATGTTCGTGTTCGTTGTTTTGTTCAAGTCTGGACGGGGCTTAAAGCTTGGGAGCTCTCGTTTGTAAAGCATTTTTTTAAAAGAGGATAACAAATGCCGGTTCCACAGAAAAGAAACATCCAAACGGTTATTTTCATAAGTTTGTTTTTCAATACTGTAAAAACTGTTAAAATAAAATAAATTAAAAGCTAATGGTTTATTGTGAAAGTTATGACTGCAAAAAGTGACAACAACTCGACACATGGTCTTGCAGATCATATGGTTTGACGAATGAACACACAGTAACTTTTTCTAGCTGTCACCAACCATGTTTGTATGAGCTATAGTTACTCCACTTGTCATGTCCTGAAGAGTGATGAGTTGCCTACCCCTCAGGTATACACAGCGCCAATTTACTGCTCACTCTCTTGCAATCTATATAACGTTTTACCCGGAGACCTGAATATCCTTGTACATATCTTCATTGGACTGGTCAGTGACCTGGTGGTCTAGGGGTAATGTGTTGGACTTCTGTGCTGGGGATCCGGGGTTCAATCCTCGGTCCCGGCACAGATTTATCTGATTACCAAACCCTTCCTTCACCTCTGACAAGACATCTTGTGAATGTGAGGAATGCCAGGCCTCCACCGTGGTTCGGATTCCACGTTAAACTGTAGGTCCTCCATTTCATCTCACAATCACCCTACCATTACACATTAGCGTAAGTGCGTATAACCCGAACGGGTAGTAAGACGNTGACAAGACATCTTGTGAATGTGAGGAATGCCAGGCCTCCACCGTGGTTCGGATTCCACGTTAAACTGTAGGTCCTCCATTTCATCTCACAATCACCCTACCATTACACATTAGCGTAAGTGTGTATAACCCGAACGGGTAGTAAGACGTGGTGCTAATAATAATATTAATAATAAAATAATCTAGATTAGTAGTTAGCCAACTCGCGAGGCAAGACTATAAATGTGACCCTTAGGGCCCTTCGTCCACAGAGAAGACTAAAACCAAGCGATTAATCACTCGAGATCAAGCAAGCACTCATCTAGGCAACTTTTGCTTTCAAACAATGCTTCACTCGCCCACCGAGAAGACGACGACTTAAGCGCTGGGCGATACATCGCAAGAAGACCAAACAAACATGCTGGTCGCCCATTCGTTGTGGCGCGGTGTGCACTTGTGGAGCTGTACTTCTGAGTGACTGCTTCACGGTAGTTTGGTTTAAACTTAGCAGGATCCCTGAAATCACTGGCAATTTTGAACTACTTCGCCCCCACCCCCCTCAAAAATCCGGATGAACCCAAAATTGTTCCCGGACCTTTTAATGAGCTTTTAAGTACATGTAGCCAACAACCAGGTCCCCATCAGACGACGACATTCTTGCGACTGATAGAAAATAAGTTTCTTGTGTGGACGAGAAACGGGGCAACTTAAAAAGTAAGTGACCGGTTGCCCTCGATGGTTTGTCGGTGGACTAAGGAAGGGCCTCTTACTCCTGCCCTGGGCCGTATTGTCTGGAGGGGTTAAACCACCATCTATCAGTCACACCAGACTAAGCTCTCAACGATTTAGAAAGCTGTCCACAAAGCTCTAAAGAGAAATATTTTAGTTTCGTTGTGAATAATTGAACTATTATAATTATATCTAGAGTCTTTTTGATGTGGACATAAAATAAGAGAAACATAAATAAGGACCCTGACTTTCGGGTAGTCGACATACGGGACACACGAGATTTACTCCTCAACCAACAAGCCCATCGAGGTGGGTGTCACTACACCTAATTCAGCGTCTCACTATTGATGATTCAAGGTCTCATTACAGTTGATTCGAGATCTCAATACAGTTGATTCAGGGTCTCATTACAATTGATTCGAGGTCTCAATACAGTTGATTCGAGGTCTCATTATAATTTATTTGAGGTCTCAATACAGTTGATTCGACGTCTCATTATAATTTATTTGAGGTCTCAATACAGTTGATTCGAGGTCTCATTATAATTGATTTGAGGTCTCAATACAGTTGATTCGAGGTCTCATTATAATTGATTCGAGGTCTCAATACAGTTGATTCGACGTCTCATTATAATTTATTTGAGGTCTCAATACAGTTGATTCGAGGTCTCATTATAATTGATTTGAGGTCTCAATACAGTTGATTCAGGGTCTCATTACAATTGATTCGAGGTCTCAATACAGTTGATTCAGGGTCTCATTACAGTTGATTCGAGGTCTCAATACAGTTGATTCAGGGTCTCAATACAGTTGATTCGAGGTCTCATTACAATTGATTCAGGGTCTCATTACAATTGATTCGAGGTCTCAATACAGTTGATTCGAGGTCTCAATACAGTTGATTCGAGGTCTCATTACAATTGATTCAGGGTCTCATTACAATTGATTCGAGGTTTCATTACAGTTGATTCGAGGTCTCAATACAGTTGATTCAGGGTCTCATTACAATTGATTCGAGGTCTCAATACAGTTGATTCAGGGTCTCATTACAATTGATTCGAGGTCTCAATACAGTTGATTCGAGGTCTCATTACAATTGATTCAGGGTCTCATTACAATTGATTCAGGGTCTCAATACGGTTGATATAATGTTCACCCTCAACGCTACCGGCTGGGCACGAACCCTGCGTCCTAGTCCTTCATGTCATAGTTTTGAGGGTGGCCTCGCGTCAAAACTTGTGCCGGGCGGTGTTGTTTCGTTTGTAGCGTCAGGCGGTGAGCGGGCCAGGTGGTCCGTTGCGCGATTAATTAACCACCGGCCGGACGCCACGCCAGCCACCGTGGTTCGGTTCTCGCGCGCGCGTTCATTAGTCTGTGTAGTGTGGAGTGCATGGAGGTCGTCAATTCACCGGGAACAGGTTAGTCGGGCCCGTTTCAATGTAACATTGTATCTTGCACCCTTCCAAACACATCATTTCGCCCAGTAGAGTTATAGATAATTATCTAATGATTGGATATCATCGTCAGATACACTCAGCATCGAACCAGAGACCTTCATGCTTGTTGTCGACCACAGTTAAATTGCTTGCTAGAGTAACGTTGTGTATAAATAGTGCATATCTACAATGATTGTAATAAGAAAAGTATTTTATAGCACAATTCGGGCTAGGAATGAGGTTAGGTTGGATTTAGGGTAAGTGTATCGCATTTGCGTGGAGGGAAAAATTGTACCTGAACATGGGAATCGAACCCGGAACCTTTGGCTTGGAGCGCCAATGTTCTACCACCAAGCACGACCCGATAATACGCCCGACCAGGATTCAAATCCCGACCTCCCCGTAATTGCCGGTACAGTCTATCGCGAGGGTGGCAGCTTGAACCACGCGTCCACTAAAGTTGGTTGTTATAATAATATACTATTTATTGTAGTGATTTACAACATTTTGACAACTTTGCGCTAACAAAGTCGAAATGAGTGGGTTTTCCTACCTTTTGTATCATAGTACATTTGCCTTAAATAAAATTTTGATTAACTTACCTTGTGAGATTTTACTTGTGTTGGTGGCCATGCAGTCCACGCCGTTGGTTTAACTTTGCACTTGGATCGTCATTGTCCTTTTCTGAGGTTGAGACTAGAGTTTTGGCGGGTGGTTTTTCGCCTGCGATTTTCACTTCGGCTTTTCCACACACACTCCATAACGATGCCATTAATTTCCTCTAAACTTATTTTCCAACCCCTATAATTTAGGTTAAATAATTAGAATCTCTGTGGCACAAAAATTGTGTGATTTTGTTTGATGAGCGACTCATTGATTGACTTTGCTGCAAAGGGTGTGTAAAACATGGTCACCCGTATCGGTGGACATGCAGATTAAAGGTCAGCCTCAACTAGTCTGGATTTCCGGATTGAGTTTTTTCTTTTGACTAAACGCTTTTCATTGTCTTTACACGCAAATGCACTTATATTTACTTTACATTTTCAGAGTAGGTTGAACAAAATATGATGGTCATGTTTGTACATAGGGTTAGATCAGTGGTTCTCAAACTGGGGTACGCAGACCTCCGGGGGTACGCGAGCAGCTCTCAAGCGAAAATTTCTAAAATAACAGGGGACTTAGGGAAAACCCTAATTGTTGGCAATTACCGTTATCTGGTTATTTCCATTCCTCTTTTTCTCATATTTGGAATCCGATTCTTGATAATTTTCATTCCTCTACCTGACACCTTCTTCATTAGCAGTTTATTATGTCTTTCTCAACAACATCTCTCTGTGAGAGTGGTTTTTCATCCATGGTGTACCTATAAATAAGTACCGCAATAGGTTAAATTTGGAGCCGGACCTACATTTGAAAGTCTCAACTGGAAAACCAGACATCAAAAAATTGTGCCAAGCCATGCAGCCACTCCCTCCCACTGAAAAACTTAGGGATTCATAATATATCAGCTCCAGAATTACAATTAAAAATTTTGATTTGAAAATATTGTGTTTATGTTTACTTTTTTTATTTATATTTGAACGAATTTTTGAAGGAAATGCATGCAACTTTGTATAGTTAAATTATGTTTTTTAACTGATCATAACGATTCTCAATAAGAGATTAGATTAAGACTATAGCAGTAGGATTCTCTCTAACTAGCTTTGTCACATTTGACATATTTTGACTACAGATATTTTTTCCCACTAGATTATATAAATCAATAATTTACCAAGTGGTCATATTTTTTAAATCCTGTCATTTGAAATTTTTTATCTTGGGGAGTGGGTTACATTAAGCTTTTAGTCATGGCCAAGGAGTACAATCTAAAAAAAGTTTGAGAACCGCTGGGCTAGATGTTTTATCTACTAGTAACATTTACTAGGCCTGGGCCTACTGAATTTAAATTTAATATAAAATTAATATATAACTAATATACACCAAGCACTAATACATTATTCATGCAGCAATTATTTTCACTTAAAAAAATGAAATTAAATGCTAATTATTTGAGGTCCCACTTCCTCTGAACCTCTGTGTATTTTTTTGGTGATCCCACTGCTCTAGTGTAGTTTGATGTATTTTTCACCCCTCGCTGCCCTCAGTAATTGCACACACACACACACACACACACACACACACACACACACACACACACACACACACACACACACACACACACACACACACACAC
>CABEEJ010000126.1:101485-298311 GCA_901482245.1 Timema douglasi
CACACACACACACACACACACACACACACACACACACACACACACACACACACACACACACACACACACACACACACACACACGTGTGGTGTGGCCCCTCCCTGGCAGGTTTACAGATGTGATTGCCCCTGTCTTGAGACAGCATTCCTTGAGCTGTGCCCCGGGGAGGGCGCAACAACGACCCAAACAACACCACGGACCGGACTGGCCAGTCGGGTCAAATGTTGTAATCCATGAAACGTTCCCATCAGCTTACCAACAATACATTTTTTTTAATATATCACATCTGTCGAGATAAAGAAGCAATTAAAAAATAAACTTTATTTACTAAAAAGGGGGGGAAGTTTATCTCGATGTTGGATGTTTGTAGCACATCTTTTAGATTGAATCATGCAATATTTTTATCTGCAAAGCAGCAAAGCATTTTGGTTTCAACAGTTTAGCACTGTGGAGGTTAGGTTGAATCATTTCCTGTAAGTAGGTTATTGAGACTATTTCTGTGGAGGTGCTGGCGTTTCAAAATAGTTTACCATTTGTTTATTTTTATATATTATTTTTGTGAGTGATTATTTTGTAGAAAACATCAGATGAAAGGGTAAAAACAGCACAAAGTTAGCATTGTTGTTTACAATCTTTAACTTGCTTATGACATATTCTTTATATGAACTTGTTGATTCTGGTTACATGTAGTGTTTGATCTGAGTAAACTAGATTTTTCAGTATGATTTCTGTGTCTAAATTTAAATCTTCAAGTTTTTAATCATAGAAGTTAGTCATTGAAATGAAAAAATAAAGATGTTGATTGTCGATGACATCAAAACAATTCTATAGACTTTTTCCTATATGTTTTTAAATGTGTCAGTAGCTTACTACTCCTTTCTAAGCCTTCCAAAAAGCCAATTCACTCATGAATAAATAGGCTCGCTTGTCTATTTTATAAATATATTGTCGACCTTGATCTTGGGTTAAAGTGATTGCCTCAAGACCCAATGTTCATGGGCTCAAACCCAGCCAGGGTTATTGGATATTTCTTGAGTGATAAAAATCCGAAGCACAACTTACTTTGGAGGGGAAGTAAAGCCGTCGGTCCTTTCATTTACTCATCGGTCTATTAAGTTCAATATAGATCCAATACACAAAATATTAAACAACCACATTCCTTAGAGAGGACCATAACAGTTTTATTCTGTGTTGGACGAGCAGTCCATGATACAAAACCAATTCCTAGCCAGCCGTTTGTTTTTAGGTCATTTTTGTTTGACATCCTTTTCAAGACAATTTAGTACCTCAATATGTAGTTTAACACTGGTATGGGTGGTATCATTGTTTAAGAACATTATCAGTAGATGTTAAATGTCTGATTGAATGTGTTGAGCCTTCAAGCGGGATGATCAAGTGAAATTTCCCACTTAAATGATTGTTGCTTCATTCCTAGAACAAAATCTCTTGTGCGTTATCCAGCTCCGTGGGGTCGAAGCCAGAAGTAATTTTTGGTAGAGTCCACGTGTCAACTCCAACGCCGCCGTCAAAATAAAAACTTATAATATTACAGTAACACATGGTAAATTTATCATTTTAATCTTATAAGCTTTTGTTATTTAGGATCAATTTTTGTGATTTTGATTGACAAATTTATTCAAATATAAATTAACAATACCAAAGAAGCTTCCCATGAAGTCATCTATATTGGAGCATTTTATGACATTAAATTTGTTTTTACTAATTAATATACTTAAGCAATTCATGAAAGAGTCAAAGTCATTCGACCGGTCGTCTGATTTCTCACGGAGTTTGGCGACCGGCGCTGTGTCGCTGGCTGTCGGACACTAGAAAAATAGGGGAGTCAAAGGCTTGGCGTATTTACTCCACAGACTGGGTTTTCTGTGTTTTTATGACTTTAAAAAGGAATCTAGGATGATTCTGAAAATATTCTTACAGATTGCAACACCCATTGACTCCTTTTTACTTTTATTCATAACTCGTCAGACATAACACCAATTCGGCTCTAATCTCTTGCACTGGCATCATAATTTTTTTCTGTTTCTTATTAATTAAGACAATTGGCAAGACAACAATGATTTCCCAAAAAGATTGTTAGCTTGGGATAAGCTAAAATTATTTTAGCTAGCCCAAGTCAATGGTCATCCCAAGCTAGCAATCTTTATCGAAAATCATTGTTGTCTTGCCAAGTTATATATGGTGGATTTTTAAACATTTTGTGTGTTTCAAAATTATACTAATCTCACTAAACCAACGAGAACAAAACATCAACAAAACATCAATTGCTACAATCCATAATATTATTCTAACCTTTTTTGTATAAACAAGTTACTATAGCAACATTGTTGTCTAATTGCTCAACATTGTACACTATCACTCTCTATCAGCAGAACACCATACAACCATCCATGTTGACATGTGACATGAAAAGATGTTACCGAATACTTTTGGGTAGTACCCAAATTTTCATTCTTTGCATTCAAATTGCTTTCTAGGAAATTGTAACTAAAATGTTAAAAATTTGTCCCGATTATTATTATTTTGTTATTGTTGCAGGTGTCTGGGAGAGTTCTTTATGGGCAGCGTGGTGGGCCCCCCTCACCCCAGCAAAGGGCTGCGCACCCCTCAAGCCCTCATAGTGACTCAGACAGTACTTGCAGTGAGGAGGAGATATCTCAGCTCGCACAGGAGTTGGGCCATATGGAACAAGAAAACATGGCCATCTCTGAACACTTGCAGGTACATAAAGTTAATATTACACCTGTACCCTTACATTTAATATAAATACTGTAATATTGTCAACTATTAGGAACTCTTGTCTAATAACATTTAGTTTGTGACGACTACTGGAACAAATTTATTTATTTATTTATTTATTTCAATCTGCATTGTTACTTTCATTCTTTTAATGATATTGTGAACTGTTTATTGTAGGTGATAAATCAAGAGGACCTTGCTGCCATCTTGCCAGATCTGACTACGCCAGGGAACCAAGACGATGAACCTTGTCCTCCATTCGACGGCTTTGAGGACATGAGCTCTGAGAGTGGCAAGGCATCTGCTACAGTGGGGGAAAGCAGTGCAGCCAATACTAACAATAACAATAACAATAACAAGCCCCAACAAACCCGCTCTGCCGCCACAAATGAGTCTTCAAGCGATGTTGAACTCCCGGAGCAAGTGGTCACCGAAGCCATCAAGAGAATTCACTTGGATAGTGAAGGGGGTGCTGAAGGGGGAGGGGAGAGTTCTAGTGAGGGTGAAAGTGGCAGAGAAGACGGAAGTACACATGGTTACGCCTCAAAACTTCTGCAACAGTTTGTGGAAAAGACAGAGATTTTATCTTTGCAAAGTACTGGCACAACATTTTCTGAACACAAGTCTGGAGCTCCACGGCTGAAAAGAGAGGAACCAAGAAAGCGTAAAAGGGGCAGACCTCCCAAATTGGCAAGGAAGACTGAAGTATTGACTCCTGAAGGGGCCTCAGCCCAAGGGGAATCTTCTGTTACAAACAAGTGCATACCAGAACTAGAAGCATACATGAGACTAGATTGTTCTGTTTCAAATGTCTCGCCAGACAGTGGGATCCAATCAGTAGCAGGCTCGCCAATTCATCAATCTTGTTCTCCTTCTTCTAACCCTGCAGTGCACTCCCCAGGTGGTGTACCTCAAAAAATGTTATCTCCTGCAACTAGCCCTCGTCGAGATGGGAGTCCTCCACTTCCCGTGCTAGTTCCTGGGGAGGAATTAAAACAAGGAGTGGTCAAAAGAGGTCCTGGGAGGCCTCCAAGAGGTAGGGGAGGAGGTCACAGGGGACCTGGTCGACCTAAAGGCTCGGGGAAGAAGCAGAGAGAACAAGAAAATGTTATGTTAGTATCTGGAACAGATAGTTGTGATGAATCTCGTCCAACACCTTCTCCATTACTTGTAGTACCTGTCAAAAGAGGTCCTGGCCGGCCCAAAAAAGTCCCGCCAGTATTAGAACCAAATCTTCCTATAGGAGCTCCCCTGAAGGATTCTAAGAAGAAAATAAGCTCAGAAGATGTAGAGGTTAGACAAAGCTGTGTCATTTTAAGTGATTCAGATGTAAAAGTGACCAAAAAAACAGAATATCCCATGTCCATCGCAGATGTGGCCAAATCGGCTGCAAGAACAAAAGGATCAGCCAAACATAAACCAGTTTTGAGTGAAGAGAAGAAGAAAAAGGGCAGAAGGAGAAAGGATGAACCAGGAGGGGGGGATGTGCCTTTAGCTCCTGTTGCTGGGAAACAAAAACATATCCCTTTGGAAAAGGTGAAGGCCCCTGTAAAAAGTATTGTAAATGCTCGGCCATTTCCTAGGATATTGGGGCTTCCTCTTGGTGTGTCTCATCATAAACACAAGAAAAGAAAGAAAAAACTAAAATTAAATCGGGCAGAAACATTCAAATTAGATCCAATATTTTTGGCCGAGTTGGACAAATTAGCTCAGGACTTTAAAAAATATTGTATGATTACAAAAGGAGGTGTAAAAATCCCTAGCGATGTCACATTGCCCTCAATGTTTCGCATTAAGCGCATTGTGAAGAAGAGGAAGGGAGGAGAGAAAAGGGCGAGTGACAGAGAGAGTGGTGCAGAAGGCGATAGCGGGAAGGATAAAAATAGACGGCAAAGACCCAAGAAAAATGCTGTGGAAGTACCCAAGGTATGTAGGATTGCACATGGATAGAGTTTACTGGTTATATTGAGTGCCAACATTTAAAAAAATATGATTGTCGTGCCCCATAAGGCAATAATATTATAAAGGACAGGTCTTATGACTCCTGGATAAATATTAATCTGGCTGATAAATATTTCTCTCTGGTGGATAACTTAAAAGTAGTGCATCTTATGGCTGCTAAATAGCATCTATCTGCCAGATAAATTGTATTTATCCATCATAATTTTATCGGGAAGCTTAAGTACCTGATAACCAGGGCCCAGATTTTGATTACCTAAAAATGATCAAAAAATGAACTATAAAATTACCTAAAGATTCAAAAAATATACTTTTTACTGTCAAAAAATGACCTAAAAATATGAACAAAAATGTGTAATAAATGCACAAGACTAAATCAAACACGCATTTTCTATATGTAAAATGTAATGAAAACACTTTAACAACCAAACTTTTGCTCTGTTAAATATAACATTGATTTTCAAATATCTGCTTTAGAAGCAATAGCTACCTCCTTCCAACACAACCCTTTCCAGCCTAGTTGCAGTCTCACAAGGAATGTGTATTTTACAACCAAACAAGCAAAGAGGATAGATACACAGTTCATTAATTACATATTCTTTTCATTCCGGCAATTGTGTGTTGAAAGAATCTATGCCTTTATAAAATATACTTATTCAACATGAAAACCTTAAAATGACACAAACCAAGAAAATATGATCTTAAATTCCAAAATGACCCATGAAATATACATTTCTACAACATTAGGATAATGAGCAGAGTTTATGTATGAATGAGCATTGTATGTGATGAACTAAAAAAATGTTGACATGTCATCAAAATCAGGGCCCTGTGATAGTTTTTATCAGAAAGTTAAAATGTTTGTTGCCATAGTGACACATTGTTTTTCATGAGCTTTTGCCTATCAAAATCTGTTTTCAGGTTAAAATCTTGGTTCACATGTTTAATAGGCACATACCTAGGTTCTAACTATATATAAAGTTAGAACATAATTCACACTCTTATAAACACTTACTACTATTTGTAGGTTTATAGTTATATAAGAACAAATTAGTTAAATGTGAGTATAATAAATTAAATTTTGTAAACGTTTTACACAACTATTGACTGCATTTTAGCAGACACAGAAATTAGTACTTGCAAGACAACCTAGCTTCTGCGCTGTTGTGACACTATCTATTTCCTCGCACTCGTTTAGACACCATTATTTAAAAAAATGTTGAACATTGTATCCATTAGCCAGGTTGTAGCGGTAGCAGCAGGGTTTATACGCATGTGCGCACCAGTAAAAACAGTACAAACCTTGCATTTTCTGCATAAAAATATGTTTATCCTACAGATAGCTATCTGGCAGATCAATTCCGTTAGTAATATGAGTAAAATATTAAAGTGACTGATGACCTTTATTTGGTCGCTAACTTTAACCTCCCGATAGCAATATTTATCCGGTAGTCACAAAGCCGGCCTAAGTTGACATTTACATTATTAACAAACATAATCTCATATAATTTTTTTTATTAAATAATGGTCAATGCCTACTCCAAAGATTAGACTTAAAAAGATAATTAATATAGTCACACATTTAGCTTATGTAAATATTGCCCTTTTAGTAAATTGGTGTGATATTAGAGAGTTGTTTACATTTGCCACTTAATCACCCCTTTTTAACTTCTCAAAATATTTAAACATCATAAGCCTATTTCCTGAAACTTAGAATTTTAAAATAATTGCTAAAGTATTGCTTTTATGTTGTAAAATATATACAGTATTAACTTGTTTTTTTTTTTCCTGTTCTTTTCTATCATAATTATTAGAACAACATTTTTCTACAATAAAATTGACAACTTAAAAAAATCCAGATTTGCATGATAAATGCATTAACCATATTGTTTTGTTCTTTTGGTTGTTTAACTCATGTAAAAAGATGTTAAGGCTAAAATTATTTTGAACTATTTAGGCCAGTTTGGGCCAAATGCGGCCCACGCTCACTGGAAATATGGTCCTCGCTGTATCCTGGAATAAAACTAAAGGATAATCCTTTGTTGAAGATGTGAAATAGCTAATGATACAAATAAATTGTATTTATAATGCTAAGTTGTTTAGTGAACGTGTTCTTGCATATTTCATAATACATTTTTGGGAGGTAAATAAACTTTTTTTCTTTGCAGAATAATTTGAAAGATTCTATCAACCAAAAATACAATTCAAATAAGTATTGAAAATAATTTTTATATAGTGTTGTTTTAGACCTGTATAAAATGATGATATTACTAAATATATCTTCGGCCCACAGTGTAAACTGTTAATTAGCTTTGGCCATTGGGGTTACAAGAGTTGGACCACCCTGACTTAATCAATTGTGATTAAAGAGGAAGGTGTTTTTAAAATGAAGAGATGCTGGCGTTAGAACAATTTTGGGACTAAAATCAGAATTGAAGAAAAAACTCGTACCGATGTGGGAAATAAAACCTCTACAAGTCTTATCATGTTTTATAAGATTCGGTTTCAATATTTGTAGGTGAACTTAAGATTTAGGTTTGAGAGATTATGGATCCGACACATTTTTTAGTTCAAATACATACATTTGATCATTTCATTTTATGATATTATTGTAATTATTATACTCTAGGGCAACGATAAGCCAGAAGCGACCAACAGCAATGAGCAGAGGCTCCCACTCAAGAAACGCCACTATCACATGTCTGCAACTGCTGCAAGCTCCACACAGCCCAGTAGTTCCACTTCCTCTTCAGATGCTGTGGGAAGTTCAGGCGTTAACAAAACCCCCAGCAAACCTCTCCTCGACAAGACAGTCACTGTCAAGGAAAAGGTCGTAGAAAAGCTTTCCACAACCACCGGTTTGGGTGAGTTTATAGCTAGAAATCTTTTAATTAATCTAACTAATTTTCTTCCCGCTTGTTCTCTGGTTTACTATCCGTATGGGTTATCCACATATTTAAACTTAAAGTGTAGAGATGAAGTTAACATTTAGAGGAAATGTGCCCATAATTTGCATAGAAGGGGAGAGTAAAACACTATTTAGGAAAATATTCCTTCAGTGCATACTTCTGAGATCTGAACCCTGACATCATGGGCTAGACATATGCATGCAACTGGAGCCTTTGTTCATGTGCACTGCTTGGTGCGAGTAACATGATTACTATTTCAAGAAAAAATGTCTAGCACTTTTAAAAAAAAAAGTACTACCTCATTCACTCCCATGTGTTTTTTTAAACTATTGTGTGTTAATAGCACTGGCAAAGTTAGCCCTATCGATAATGTGGTTGACACTCAACCGATACATAGCCTGAAGTTCAAATTTGCTATTGGCTAGACCAAGTACGATTTTCCCAACAATTAATGTTGTTAATCTTCCTCGTTAATAAGTGTTTTTAGATAAAGTTGTTGTGTGTCAAACATATAATTATTAAATAAATTAATAAAATAGTAATCACAAAGAAGTGCTATAAATATAACAATTTAATTTATTAAAAAAAAGTTTGTTTCTCTATTGCATTGCTTTCTATTATATTTCTGTATTGTTAATTAAGACTTTTAAATAGATACCTTTAAGATGTATTGGCTTATCACTGTTGGTAAAATATGTTTACTAGGTCCTGGAAAAATTAGTCAGCCGTTGAATGATACCCCAAGGAACTCAATAGATGAAGCAATAGAAGCATGCATCACACGCTACACCACACCATCTCCAAGTGTTGAAAAAGTGCAGCACACTGTCATCGTGACCCCAAAGAAGAGGCATCGCCTGGAAACCAGCAATTCTCTATCGGCCGCAGTTGCCAAGACTCTTTCTCCTCCCGGAAACAACACCCTGTCCACACCGCTGCCTAGCAAAAGAACCTCCTCCCGTAGCACCAGCACAAACGCCACAACTGCGGAACCGCCCTCACTTGCCGCAACAAACACATTACAATCCACATCTTCCAAGCAGCCTGCCAGTGGAGTTTTCGAGCCTTCCAAGAACATTGACCTGGATCTGGTGTTGGGTGTACCACCTTGCTTATCTATACCTAAACCAGTTTCCACATCATCCCCTTCCAAGCCAACTGCAGTCTCGACAATTGCTCAAAAGGTTTACACCCCTCTCAGTAAAACGGTGCCATCGCTTCCGAACAAAGCATCGTCACCGAGTAAAACATGTGTACCTGTCAGCAAGTCTCTGTCATCTGGCAAGACCTCCCTTGTGGCAAGTCGAGTTACTATATCTTCCTGCCATCCGGCTTCCACTACTGCGACCACCACTATCACCACCACCACGGCAACGACGAGCAAACCTTCCACTGTGGTTGGTAAGCCGAGTACCAGCAAGACTGCCTCACAAACAAAGACTACACCCACACATGCCACTAAATCTGTTTCAAGTACCAGTAAAGAAAGCGCAGCTGTGAATAGTAACTGTAAAGTGAGTACTCAAACAAGCAAAGAGTCTGTGCATAAAGTTACACCCACGAGTAGGTCAGGCTCTCTCAGCAGGGTGACCTCTCCGACACGGAAATCGAATATTCCAGCGACTAAATCAACTTCATCTACACTTAGACAAAATACATCTTCCTCCAAAGTGACCTCCTTTTCACCTAAAGAGAATGCAACTGTAAATAAAATAACATCTCCCAGCGGTAAAAGAAATATACCTGTTTCTAACACTGTTCCCCTCACTAGAAAATTAAGTGTTTGTGTAGGTAAAGCATGTTCACCCACAAAAAAAATCAGTGCGACTCCGAATAAAGTGAACTCTTCATCTATCAAAAACATATCGCAAACAAATTCTTCAAATGTGAAAAACACGTTAACAGTTTTAACAAGGAGTTCCTCACCTTGTAAAACCAGAACATCATCTCCACTATCAAAATTAAGTTCTTCCCCAATTAAAATCAAATCTCCACTAACAAAGCCTAATTCTATCAGTAAAGCCAATGCTTCTGTCAATAAATCAATTTCACCCGTGGGTAAAAGCATTTCTCCAGACATCAAAACTCCTTTGGAAACGAGTCTTGTAGAAACTAAAGTAGGGCCAGTTGAGAGCAGATCAAACACAATTGAGTCTAAATCTAGTTCTCCTTCCACACCAAACCTTCCTCCTGTTACAAGAACAGCAGCTGCTCTGGCGAAACAGAAGGAAGAAAACATGATTACCTTTTGCCACAATTTGAGGCTAAAACGCTCTAGTGCAGCTCCTGAAACCGAGAAGGATGAAGTATGTGAAAAACGTACCATTATAAAGAAGAAAAAGCTAATCCGTGAGGTCCGTGTTCATGTTACTAAACTTTCTGCAGCAGATCTTTTAAAGAAAGCTGTAGGTGCTGTGAAAAATCGTGTGAAGCGAAGAAAGGCAATCAACAGGACAGGTTTCCCAGTGAAAAAGAAGAAGAAAAAGAAAATACCAACTTCTGGGGGAGAGTGTAAAGATTCAGAAGTGTTTCTAAACAAGCCTTCTAATGCTGGACTTGTCATTTTACCTTCAATACCTGTGATAAATGTAGAGCTTAAGGTGCCGGAAAGCGATAGTTTGGTAGACGAGTCGGCGCAAGGGGAAAAGGAAGTGAAAGAAAAACACCCAGTGAATGTTTTGGAGTCAAAACAAAAGAAAAACAATAAGAAGCATCATGAGAACTCGGCTGGTTCCAGTTCTACAGATACTTCTACTTTAAACAATGATCTATCGAAAGCTGAGGTACCAGAAGTTAAACAAGAATGTGCTGAAGTGAAAGAAGTAGAGAAAGAAAGTGTGAAGAGGGATAGAGACGAAGACGATGACAGCTCAGGTGACGATAGCCTGCCTTTGGCAGAACTCTCATATCAGAGCAAGCGTTGTCGAGCTGATCTGGAAGATATGACTCTAGAAATGGCAGAGAGAGAGGGCTACCGTGGTCGTTGCAAGAGGAAGCGAGATGATGATTCTGCCTCTGGTAGTTCCTCCCTAATAGGGGCTGGTAAGAGATTCAGGAGAGCCCATCGCGATGAAGAGACGGACAGGGATGACTGGTATGTTTTTCATTTTCTGTAACATTTTTGTGTGTCTTACTAAATTATGTCTTTACTTAATTATCTATTTGTTTAAAGTTTACAAAGGACATAAAAGAGTTGAGCTTGGATTTTTCCTTTTTTTCTAAGGTGAACTGGTTCACTGGCAGACCTTACTGCAAAAGGTGGACTAGATTCTGGCTTAAAGCAACTCACATTGTAGGCTCTTTAAATAACCATAACAAGTTTTAGTACTGTAAATTCATTTGATCGACAAATATCAAAAATTCAAAAAAAATTTGATTATAGAAACTAATCAATTATATGTGTTGATTAATTTTTCCATTCAAGCCTGATCACAAACTAACATTTATGAGCACAAACCTTTTGTGAGCAATCTTTTATCATTTTCGGCCACAGCAGGACAAAAATGGAAACATTCATATTTACTTTTCATTAAGTTATTCTAAAGGAGGAGACCATAATGTGTATTTTATTGTAGTAGTGAAATGACACTTCTCTTCGAGCCAATTCCATGCAGTGATGTTCCTTCGGGTGATGAGTCAAATAAATCTGGTCGTCGGAGAAAGCAACCAAATTGGAAGAAGAAAAGCAGTTTAGTTGCTGGTCTATTCTCGGATTATTACAAAGAAGATGAGTGAGTTGATCCACTGATGTGCTCTTTAAAAGTTGTATCTTGCTTGTGTCCTTTAATTTTACATATTAACTTACAATTATTTTATCTTCATTTAGGTTTTCTAATATTACCGCAAGAAACTACTGAAAAGTTGTAAATAATTGTTTACATATTTCTCCCTACAAACGGTGTTGTGATTAAAAAAATATATTTTGTTTCTCGAAAGAAGAAGACCTAGCTGTGACAAACCACCCCGGTTGACATATAAGCCAGAGGAACACCCCCATGGATTACTGCCTCCACCTTATCACTGTGGCAAGTACCTCCGCCAACGCCGTGTTGACTTCAAGCTGCCCTTTGACTTATGGTGGCAGCACAAGTACAACCAATTGCCTGGCCGAGACAAGGTTCCTTCTTGGAACTACAAAAAAATTCGCTCCAGTAAGTGCCATTTAATAACACTTTATTTTAGAGATAGGTCGAATCTGTATTATTTAGTTTACAAATAAAGTTAATAATCGTTAAGTCAAGTTAATAACCGTTTAGTACCATTTTTTCCTTTGAATCAAGAATTAGAATTCCTATCTTAAGTGTCCTATCATTTTTTTTATCAATTTACTTTCCCTCACTTTTGTATTTGTTTAGTTTCCTCTTCTAGGAAGTTGTGTTGTGCATTTCACACTCCTGGTGTGTTCCGGTAGAATGAAACCTAGGTCAGGGGGATTGGGTGGTTAAGGTTGATTTTCTTCAAGAGGCAGCAATGTAAAATGTGAACTGTGTGTTGTTGTTTTTAGCACCATGTCTTACTACCCATTCGAGTTATGTGCTTAAGTAATACTTACACTAATGGGCTAGTAATTAGGAAGGTTGAACTTAGAGGAAGTTAACCCTCATTTGCATGGAGGGAGAGTGGAAAACCACCCTCCACTTCACCAGACCGAGATTCAAAACTGTGTTCTTATTTTCATTGCATAAGCCATATTGTGTTAGTTTCTTTTATATGTTTTCTAGTAGTTTTTGGTAGTACATATCATAGATAATACCACTAAAACATATTTTGATTTTAAATTTAAATATATATCTAATTAATTATTGAATTGACTCATTTTAATCCTCAGACGTTCAAATATCCTTAAGAATTCAAAGACTAGGTTGAGTCTTGTGCAATAATTTATGGTTGTAAAAATCCCTATAAAGACCTGACAATGTTTGCTATCTCACAGATGTATATTACGATGTGAAGCCGACATACACCTACGAAGCTCAAACTTGCAACTGTTCTGGTGACAAGGGCTGTGGCGATGATTGCATCAATCGCATGGTGTATGCCGAGTGTTCCACGCAGCTGTGCTCTAGCAAAGAACGCTGCAGCAACCAACGCATTCAGAAACATGAGTGGGCCCCAGGACTGGAGAAGTTCATGACCAAGGACAAGGTAATAACTTGTACGAATTAGTGTTTCATATGCACCGATTACATTTCTAGATTATGAGCTATTGATTATAGAATTAGGGATTGATCCTTGATTCTATTGAATCCCTTAGAAGATTCAAGGATTCTAGAAAATTTATAATTTAATCTTGAATTCATTGACTTTTTTTCTTTTCAAGTGAAATTTGTTTTAGAGCTCTAATACTGCTTATTGGTGGCTCAGAACCAACTACAGGATGAACTTAACAACCAGGCCCCAGACCATCAACTTAACATTTGGCTGAATTTTATAATGAATGGACTCTAAGAAATAATGTTAACATTTAGTTACTATTTGTATTTTATAATTATATTTCATCCTATTTTTATAATTTCTCCAAAATTCGAGATTCAATTATAAATTAAAGATTGGATTTCAGATTCAGATTCATAAAATAGTGGATTCAACCTAACTCTAGATGGAATATTTATGTTTTTATGGTGTTGAGTCGAATCCACAATTTTATGAATTTGAATATACAATTTACCGTTGAATCTGAATCTTGGAAAAAATTATGAACATAAAGTGGAAATGTATCACCGTAATAGACTGTTTCCAGCCTGTGGCCAGGTCCATTGGGTAAAATACCTCCCTCTGTCCTTTACCATTCTTCCTCCTGCACTTTCTTCCTCTCTCCTCTGACTTGATCACTTTCTCTCTATTCCTCCCATCTCTTCCTTGGTTTCCCTTGCACTCTCTTTACTACATACTACATTTCCATTATTTTCTTTGGTATGCTTTCTTTTTCCATCCTCAATACGTGTCCATACCATCTCATCCTTGCTTCCTCAACTATATCATTTACCCCCTGTACCCCAATTCTTGACCCTACATCTTCAGTTCTAATCCTATCTCTTCTGGTGACAGCTAGCATACTCCTAAAAAAACTTTGTACCCATGGCATCCATTTTCCTTGTTTCTCTTTTATCCAAAGTCCAATTTCCCGTTGGCTACGTTGCTGTGGGTATGAAGTATGCTCTACACAGCACTTCCTTACACTTTAGGGGCACTTCTCTTTTCCGTAGTAGGTCTCTTGCACAACTGTATAAAACCTCTCTCTGCTGCCCCCATTCCAATTCATTCACGACCTAAGTTCAGCTGGATGACAGCTCAAAATGTTACTTGTAGTAGTCCCTAGTATATCTCTACGCCAACAGCTGACATCTATCACTTTGGATGACTGTAATGAAAACAAATGATAATATATGAATGTGATAACTAACCACAGTAATTTAGGCCAATATTATTTATATATTGATTTGAGGTCGGACACAAAGCTTTATAATGATAAGGAATTTATTTGTGATATTTTCCCCGCGATTGAGCATCAATTATAAAGATATCAGATTTTATTGTGATGCGAATGTGGACTATACAGGGTTTTATGACGATGACGACACGTGCCTGCCCTACTACACTCTTATCACACGGGTATGTGATCTATTATTTGTGATTTTTATTCTTATAAAATGAGTATGACTTTCAATGTTGCACACGATTTATTTAGATGACTACACCTTTGGTACTGAAGATTTGATATTAAATGATACAGTTTTTCTTTTTGTTATTTTATGTACTGTTTTTATGTGATATTACAATGTTCTGTATTCTGAGTAGTGTGTACTGTGTTTATGATTTATTACTGTTTCCTGTGTGGATTTATGTTAATATCTACTGCTATCACTGTCATCACTGTGGATTCATACACACAAGCTGCTTATTTATATATGACCTACCTAGAGATGGGTTGACTCCACTATTTCTTGAATCTACATTTTATTTTCGAATCTCGAATCTGAATTCTAGCAAATTGTTAGAAATTTCAATAAAAACAGTTTTATCGATATCTTACTGTTGACATTATTTATTTTTCATGAAACACAACAAAATATCTAACTTAAAGGATCGTATGCAATAATTTTTTTTTTTTGCATAGTTGTAGATAAATAAAACTCGTTGGGTAGTGAGAATTAACAGTTTCTTTATTTTAATTATCACTCTGGTGAGTAAACGCAATATACATCATGGCGGCTGACTTTGTATCATGTGTATTGTGTTCTTAATTCTGTTAAGAAAAAAAGACGTAATTAGTTTGATTTATTTAGAGTTTATTTGTAATTCTAGTTTTGATTTTCAGTTTTTGAAGAGTTTTAATGTGTTCATCAAAATATTGACAAGATTTTTTGTTAGGTGAAAGTTTTAGAAGTGCGCATGTGCAGAAACGGTAGAGTCCAAGTTTCCCATACAGGTGGGAGGGTAGGGTATTAGGCACACCACACCTAACAATTTGTTTTTAATGATTTTATTCATGCTAATCTCTTTCGTCTGACAAAATAAATATTACGGAATAAGTTGTGATTTTCAAGTAGGCCTATCTAAGTAATTTTTGAATTCAAAATATTATGCTTTGCTTATGAAGTGAAAGATTCAACCATCAAATCCAGTAAAACACCGAATCCTCAAATCTTGATTACTTGTCAGGATTTGGTGGATTTTAAGATTCGAGTGACCCATTTTTAGACCTACCCCTTGCTTCTTGGACTCCTTGTCACCAGTTAAATAATAGAAAAGTTTCTGGCAACCTTATGTTGTGAAGACTAGCTTCCTATTGGGTAGAGGGAATTAGCATGTCACATGATCTTTCTAATACAACGGAGTTGATCTTTTAAAGAAAAAAAAAGATTTAAAACGGAGTATATTGAAATTATTTCTGCAAGAAGCATGGGATTCTCCATAGATGAAGTATTAGAAGAAAACCTTACATATAGTTTTTTAAAGAAAAATACAATTCATCCATGACTTTTTGTTTATATGAAAGGGGTCCTAAACAGTATTATTAAAGCTTATTTATCATTTTATTCCACTTTAAAAAATATCATTCACACCACTTTCACAAAAACTTCTGACGAATATAGCTTCAAAATGGTGATCGACGAATTTAAACCATGTGGTAGAACATGACGATAAACAAGGTTTTTACAATGATGCACCCACGCAGTTGATGAAAATATTTTATCCGGTTAAAAATTTTGAAATAAGATAAAATAATTATAAAATAATTTATTATTATTATTATTATTATTATTATTATCATCGCGTCTTACTACCCGTTCGGGTTATACGCACTTACGCTAATGTGTAATGGTAGGGTGATTGTGAGATGAAATGAAGGACCTACAGTTTAACGTGGAATCCGAACCACGGTGGAGGCCTGGCATTCCTCACATTCACAAGATGTCTTATCAGAGGTGAAGGAAGGGTTTGGTAATCAGATAAATCTTTGCCGGGACCGAGGATTGAACCCCGAATAATTTATTATCTATAAAAAAATTACAAGTAATTTCTCTTTTCCAAGTAAATATGATGTCTGTATTCAAAGGTATTAACTATTAATGTATGGTCTATATTACACATAATCAATAACGTTCCAAAACAAAGAATAAGTACTTTTAATCATGTTTAAAATATTATTTCTAGTTGGATAAAAAGAAATTATTAAAAGTAATTAAATATTATGAAAAAAGTTAAGTTTATGTTATTTTAAATATAAAATATAACAGGCAATTAAAAAACTTATCATTTATAACAAAATAGAGTGATCTTTTACAAGTGTTGGTAACCCAAAAACTATAATATGAATATGATTTTCGAACTGTCATCCAGGTAAAAACCTATCGTGAACAAACTCTATATCTTCTCTGCTAGAATAATATAAAATACAAATAGTAACTAAATTTATCCTATAATAATTATAATTGGTTGTAAACCACCATTAAGCAATATGAGAGTTCTAAAACTAATTTCACATGAAGAATTGAAAAATTTGAGGTTTATTTAAGGAATTTTAAGGATTCACGTCCGAAATTTCCTCATATCTCGATATCCTTCAAGACTCGAGGATTCAAGGACCCACCCCTTATTTTACTTTTGCTGTTTCATTATAAACCCTAAAACCTGCCTCGGTGGCGTAGTTGGCTAACGCGCTTGTCGTGTTGAGCTCGACTGCCGAGGACAGGTAGATCGAGGTTCGAATCTCGGTCGGGTGAACTTGGTGTGGTTTTTCCTAAATGGTTTTCCACTCTCTCTCTCCACACAAATGCGGTTTCACTTCCTCTAATACAACCTTCCCAATTCCCAATCCATTAGCGCAATTAGTACTTAAAACGTATAACCCGAATGGGTAGTAAGATGCGGTGCTAAATAATAAAAAATAATAATATAAACCCTAAACCCTAAATTTAGTTGGTTTTATGTTTTTCTCTTTGATTGAAATTCGAGACTAATGTATCTGTCATTGACTATAGTTTATCTGTTCCTGCTACAGGTGAGCAAATTGAATGATTAATATTTGGTTTATATATATTTAAAAAAATACATTCTGTATACTTGTTGACCAAAATGTGATAGAATTGTATAAAAATCTTATAAAAGTAAAACTCAACACTTTTACAAACAGTTCAATGTGTTGATGTTTCCATGGCATCTTCCTCATGAAGTTGTAGTAAGACTTCCTCAGGAAGATGCCATGATAGCATCGACATATTTTTGCTACTATATGTTATGTTTTTACTTTGATATGTGCTTCATTTTTTTACATTTCTATCAGTTATTTAATGACATATTTTGCTTAATGCACTTTATTTCATACATAAAATAGTAGTTGAAATATAATGTTAGTACTTTGTTTTTACAAGTTTTACAGTGTACTTTGATAAATCTATTATTTTTTTCCCCTCAAATTTTTGTTGTCAGCCAAAGTAAGTTTGCTGTGTATTATAGCTACCTCAACCCAGTTTTGTTTGTTTTCAGGGCTGGGGCGTGCGCACCAAATATTCTATCAAAGCGGGAGAGTTTATCTTGGAGTATGTGGGTGAGGTGGTCAGCGAAAAGGAGTTCAAAGATAGGATGGCTTCTCGTTATAGCAATGACACACATCACTACTGTCTCAATCTAGATGGCGGCTTGGTCATCGACGGTCACAGGATGGGCGGCGATGGTGAGACACTGGACGATCTAACTTAAACTTTTGGAAACCTATTCACATTTTTCAAAGTCATGTTTTTTTTTATCATATCTTTGTGAAATATCTTATTTTGTTTGAATATGGCGAAATTGTGCGCTAGTTGAATTATTACATGTTAAATTTAAATGATTCATCATTTAAGGCTAACATTTTTACAATTTTTTTTATGTGATATCTATTTTCTGAAGCTCTACGTATTTGCACAATATAACAAATGGTTCCAACATGAAATTAAAAAAAAAGTTTTTGAACTTTGATTCTGTTTGAGGAATATTTAATATACATTGAAACCTTGATTCATTATTTTAATCGTGGATTTGAAAAACAAAAAAACAAGATGGATACAGACGAATGATAGATGCAGTAGCCTATATAACATTAACAAAAACAATCTTATTTGCCTGCATGGATTTACTAAATAAAAAATGTACACAAATATTGTTATTGTTTCCATTTTAAAGCCCACTTACCATTTATTCTTTAGGCTAAAATAGGAAGCTGTGTATTTAACTTTGAGTGAGAGCAAACATAAAAAGGGGCAGTACTGAAAAATGAGAACCAGAACTTTAAAAATTTTGTTTAGTAGATAACACTCATTTATGGAATATTCTTGGTTCTATTTCAGGCCGGTTTGTGAATCACTCTTGTGAACCAAACTGCGAAATGCAGAAATGGAGTGTCAATGGCTTGTTCCGCATGGCTTTGTTTGCTCTGCGAGACATTAATTCAAATGAAGAGCTCTCGTATGATTACAACTTCTCACTCTTCAATCCCGCCGAAGGACAGGTTGGTTTATGTAATATATCCTGCACTCAATTACACACGATTTAAGGTGGGATGGAAAGGTTTTGGACAAAATAAATAAAACATTGCTCCATTTGATGAACTTAATTTTCTACACATTGTCATTCGACATAGGCTTAGTGGAGCTGGACTAGGAATTTTTATTTTTGACAATAGGCTCATGACAAATATTCAAGAATTGTTGATATTATTACATGTAGCAGATTAAACTAATCACACCTACTAAAAAAATTATTTAATTATTTTAGCCAAAAAAAAGGTTTGGCCATAAAAACTGTAGTAATACTTACATGAACTTGTATCTCTGTTTATCTCGTTAAAATACTTGATAATATTTTACCATGAAGCTACTTATAATGATGCATTTATATGTTTGCAAATCGCATTAAGATTTTTAGCTGAGAACAGGAATCATAAACCTTTATTTATGAAACCATTTTATCTGTGAGCAGGATTAGCATCCAACTCTTCCAGTTTTGAGAAACTGGCAGATGAAATGAAAACCCATAAATAACACACTTTAAACGTGACTCAACATTTTCTGTAAAATGTGATATTTTTTTTTATATTATTTGATATTCATATATAAAATAATTATTGGTTTTAGCCAAATTCTTCCCAAGTCTTTAATGTGCATCAAACCTGAATAAGTCCTCCCCCCCTCTTTCTGAAAACCTCCCAAACTTCTTTCCCCCTCTCCTAAGCCCAGGTGCCCGCGAGCAATGTGCATCCTCTTTGCAGTCGCGTCATGTAACGCTGCTGCGTCTTAGCATTACTTTGATTCGAATGATGGGGTTCACACGGGACGCGAAGTCTGGCGTCAAGTTGTTGTCATTGTTGCGTCAAAATTAGTGACATGGTGACGCTACTGCTCAGCGTTCTGTCTACTTGTAAATACATAGAGCAATGCATATGAACTGCGCGCATCATTGAGACGGTAATGACTGTACATTCATAATGGAGGATAAAATAGATAACTTTTTATTAATGAGGTGTGGGATATACCTATAATTTAGAAGTCATCCCTAGAAGAATACCATGACAGAAATAAGAGATATGCAAGACGCTATATACAAATACTGATGAAATGGAAGACATAATGCTAAATAATTTGGCGAGTTCTATCTCAATTTTTTTTCTAATAATTTTTATGAATTGGGGAAAAAATATTTTCTATATACAGTAGAACTTTCTTTATAAGGACATCTGGGACCATGTGTCATTTGGACTACCTGGATTATCCAGAAATTATAGTAAAACTGCATTAAAACTAGATACATTACTACCTACCATATATTTTCACAATAACGATTTATAAAATACTTGAAACCTGCCACAACCACTTTTCACTTACAAAATTATGAGTATAGACCCAATGGTAGGCAAAATGCCTATACATTGTTGTTACAGATATCATTAAGATGACATAAGTTAATGTCGAGGTATTAGAGTTGTGTACAGCAAAGCTAAGTTTGCCTATTTTTTTTCGTTCCCGGAGTGTACTTATCACACCCATGGCTTCAAACTGACTGAGGCTGAGAGCTGTGTCGCAAGTTGCAAGTTGCAAGTTGCAAGTTGCAAGTCGCTAGTGTGTACTGCTCCGGCTGCTGTGACGTGGCATTGACATAGCGTCACTAGACGCAGATCGCTTTTGTGAACTGCTTTTAGCGATGACACAGCGTCACAGGACGCGTCTGCAAATATGATGCACTTCGCTCGTGGGCACCGGGCTTAAACACTCGCAAAACTCTTCACTTCTTTCTCCTTAAATTCTCGCAAACTTATGTCCCCCTCACCCCTAAACTCTCCTAAGCCCTCTCAAACCTCATTCCCCCTTTAAACACCTTTCCTTTCTCTCATTTTTGAATTCCTATACATTTAAACTTGACTGGATTATTACTTCTATAATGATTGGTATTATTGATTATTAAAATTGGTTTGATTAGGGAATTTCTTTATGGCAAAGGGTTCTAATAGTTGTTTCTCTATACAGCCATGCAAGTGTGGTAGCGAGCACTGTCGTGGTGTGATTGGCGGCAAGTACCAGCGATTGAACGGTACAGTAGTTCGGCCGGATGATAAGGGTGAGAGGAAGGTGGTGGGGAGGCCTCGTAAGAACTGTCGCAAAAACAACTTGAGTACCTGCGCCAACTCGAGCATTGCGCTGGGAGCCGCCAAGCTCAAGTTCCGCCGACGAGTGGGCGAGACCACCACTACCTTGAAACAAGGTCTTGTTGGCCCGGTGAAACCAATGTCTCACCAGCAACGTTGCTTCGCGCAACAACACCACTGCTTCATGCTCAGGAACTTGGAAAAGGTCAGGATAGTATAATTTAACTTTTTTTGTTGTTGAATCCATTATTTTATAAATCCGAATTTCCAATACATCTATGATTCTCTAATTCAAATCCGAATCTTGGAAAAATTTATGAACATAAGAGGAAATATAAATATAATAAAAAATAACAGATATTCACTAAATGTTAACATTCTTTCTTATAATCCATTCATTAAAACATACATACATTCAGTTAAGTGTTAAATTACTTGTCTGGGCCCGGATGTTAAGTTCATCCTATTATTATATTTCTGAACCACCAATAAGTAGTATTAGAGAGCTCTAATACAAATTTCACTTGAAAAAATATAATTGAAACTTTTTTTAAAAACTATAAGTCTCGAATCTGAAATTTTCTACAACCCTCAAATCTTTAATATCCTTATGGATTTGAGGGTCCATCCCTACTTTTTTAAAAAAAAACTTATAACATTATATTAAAGTCCTAGTGACTAGCTTAATTTACTTTGTGATGGTCACATATTGACATAAGACAAATAAAAATTACAGTTCCAAACAGCCTAATTCTCCGACATTAAGATTTTCATATTTCTAACTGGTATTAGCATAAAAATTCAGGCTCTTATCATCACACTGCCTTGGTGTGGTGTTTGATAAATATTTTTTATTTGTTTTCTTCCACTAGCGCATAGAACTTTATGTTTGCCTTCATCTTACATTGCACATGAATATCTGCGGACACAATATTGTAGGTACTATTGTTATTATAATAACATGGGAAAACAAATTAAATGATAACATCAATCAACAAAAAAAATATTTGCTTTTGTTTGATTGATAACATTTATATCCTGACACCTTAGCTTAGTCCGTAGTGTTGTCAGTCTCTTGAGGTAAGAGTCCCGGATTCGATTTCTCGCATGGCCGAAAAATTTATCATTTGTGAAATGTGGTTTTCCCCTTCCACAAAGATGAACTAACAGCCGGGGGATGGATATGTTTCTTTTCTAGATATAATTTTATAATAATGGAAATTGATAAAAATAAAGAAAAAGGAAAAATAAACTAATAAGAGTAAATTTAATGAAGAAAACCCACCTAGGGAAAGGAAAAATGTGGGAAGAATCCACAATCTAATTATAAAATTATCTATATGTATGAAAAAAATGCATTGAGCAAAAACAATTGGTAATAAATAAAATGATAGGATATTAGGAAAATGGTAGAGCCCAAATAAAAGCAGCTAAAGGGGCACAAAGTTCATTTGGACTCATACATTATCATTTTCAGTCAACAAGTGTGTGTATGTGTGTGTGTGTGTGTGTGTGCGTGCGTGCGTGTGTGTGTGTGTGTGTGTTGAAATACCTTATGTTTGAATATTCATGTTTTATCAAAGCACCGATAATATATATAAAAACCTTTTTAAAGTTATTTTCAAAATATGTTAAATTTTCTTTAAAAAAAAAGCAGAAAAATGACCTACAAACAATGCATTCTACAACCAGGGGATCATGAACAGAGTTTGTGTACAACAGAACATTGTCTTTGATCGACCATAAAAAAGATGACGTCATCAAAATCCGGGCCCTGATTATACCACTTATTATACACTCTCATAGGGGATAATAGATGGCATTAAACAAGTTTGTAAGATAGCTGCTAGGTGGTAGAACTTCAATCCCAAGGATTACTAGCCGTTCAAATAATATGATGCACTCTTTTTATTAAAATTGCATGGTAAATGTATATTAGTCAAGGCAACAATGCAAGGATCCTTGAGACTATTCACAGACATCCTTGAGCATTTATTTGGCTCCATACCACAAACTTCTCTAGATTTATTGAATTGTTCTGCTTCAGGTGAAACGACAGAGAGAACGCATAAAGCAAGCCTCCCGGCGTGAACAGCCGCCTGTTCCAAACAACTACGCTCGGCCGCAGGTGAAGCAGTCTGACATGTTCATGACTCAACTGAATGCCTTATCTTCCCCAAGAAACATGAGGACTCGCCGGCTGGCCCAGGCAGAGGACAACCCCGAGATGAACAAGACTGCCAGGCTGGCTCAGGTGTTTAAGGACCTCTACAACGTGGTTATCTCGGCAAAGGGTGAGTCCACCGTAATTGTATCCACAAAAACTTAATTTTGACAGATAACATTTTTGTTTAGAAAATTGTAAAAAAAATATACATCTTTACAATAAGGGTGTGCATGTAATAAAAAATTTGAGTTATAGTTGAGTTTTGGTACTGTTACTTTGCAGGGCTGTTATAGGGAGTGCTATGTTATCTTTTAGTTGAAAGGTTGGTAGTAAACCAAATACAGGCAGACCGGGTTTTGAATCTCTTGATTGCAATGACTGTTGTTTTTTCAATCTTGTTTTCATTTATTCTCCATTTAATTAGTTAAAATTGTCATAATATGCACTTTCACAGAGGACAGTGGTGAGATGCTTGCAGCTCCCTTCCTTTCGCTTCCATCAAAAAGGAAGTTGCCTGCGTACTACCAGCGTGTGAGTGATCCGATCGACTTGGCAACTTTGGAGCAAAACATTGTGACAGGTGCATACAAGACTGTGGAATCCTTTGATCAGGACATGTGCCGTTTATTCAACAACAATGTGCGCTTCTTTGGGCGTACTTCTGACCTGGGCATAGTGGCGACCAGGCTTAGGAAGGTGTACAACCAAGCCAAGGTGGATGTCAAAATGCAACTAGAGGAGGTTCTCGGAGAGGCGCCCCCAGCGGCTTTCATACCTGATCATGATCCAGGTAGCTCAGCTATTTACTTTATATATAACCATAGTTGAGCTAAATTAATCTATATGACTTTCATAATGATGATTTAGGTGATTAACCTATCTTTAGGGGTGTGTGAATATTCAAAATTTTGAATAATTTTGAATAATTAATATCCCAGTATCTCAGATTTAAAAATACTCTGGTCCTCTGTTCACCAAGAGGGGAGTGGAATACTGCTGTTAAGCCTCTTTTATATTCCAACACAACATGTTGGCCTACACGATCCCAACAAGTTGTGTTACAATATAAACACATTCCCAACTTGTTAGGGATGTCGGCCAACATGTTGGTGTTGGGAGAGCCAGTCAGAGCCAACATGTTGGTTGATTTGGGAGGTTCTGTGCATGCTCTATAGAGTCGAGTCAGTCTTTAGCCTTAGCAACACACGTGTTTTGTGCTAAGCTAGGCTAAGCTTTATGGAATTTATCAATTTAAATTATTTTTATCAAAAATGTAAGAAAAATCTACTATTCGATTTGTAATATTCTGTATTCGTTCGAAATTTGGATATTCGATTCAATAAATAATCCTATTCGCAAGCCCCTACCTATCACCTGTTTGAATGAATATAATTATTTACATTATACCTGAACATATTCCCAGTAAAATAATTGATCATTGTTTACGTTATACCTAAACATAATATTCCTAGTAAAGCAACCTATCATTGTCATTCATCTCTGACCATGACATATATTTTTATAACTATTCTTGCTGTTCGCATGACCACAATATTAGAATTTTTTTTCTGTTATTTAAAGTTTAAATAGAAGCTAGAAATATTAACTTGGTGTTGCAGATTGTAAATTTCACTTTGGCATATATTTTCATTGTAGTTTATGTAAAAAAAAAGTGATATTCTTCTCTAATTGTTTGTTGTTTATGTTAGGTGACGAAGAGGAAGATGTTATTCGCTGTATCTGTGGTCTTTATCGAGACGAGGGTCTCATGATCCAGTGTGAACGTTGCCTTGTGTGGCAGCACTGCGACTGTGTGAAGGCTGACCCTGGCGTGGAGAAGTACCTGTGTGAACGCTGTCAGCCACGGCTGATTGACCTTGAGATTGTGATGGAACCACAGCCCCACTATGCCACCCCAGGTCTCACATACTACATAACACTACTGAGAGGAGAGTTGCAGCTTAGGCAAGGTAGGGACGATTTTTTGTGCCCCCATAGGTTAACTTTTTATCCACCAGCTTCATAAGTTGAATGGTCCCTCGCAATAGACTGGACTGCTCATGATTGAAATATCAGGGTTTGAACCCCTGTCGGTTGTACTGAGGATGATTTTTCCTATATAGCTCTACACTAACCCTCAAATTTAAGGTGGGGATTGAGGAAATGCGGCAAAAGATTTTTTGCTGTTCTTATAGCAAAACATTCTTTTGGTCAAAATGAGTAAAAATATTGCTTTAGTAGAAACATAGAGTTTAATTTTCTTCACATGATGATATCAACAGTTGTTGAATATCTGTCATAATTATAGTGACATTAGACAGGAGGCGGGTGAAAAGTTCAATGCAACTTCCCAAAAAAGGAAACCAAAAAACACAAAAGGGAGTAAGTGTAAATTTGTAAGGAATGATTGAACACACAAATAGCAACATGGGTTTTATTAGGTTTTTTTTTTTTAGGAAGTTGTGTTGCACGTTTCACACTTCCTCCTCATGAATTCCAATATAATGAAACCTATTTGCTCTGACTATTCTAAAAATGAAACGATCAAAACAAATTATTCCAAAAGTATTTATATACAAAGCCTTGTTTCCCTTTATAGTTAAATTTTGCTGTATTTTGAAGAAGGCGCAGAAAATAAAATAGCAATAGGAACAATTATAATATGGCTTTTATATGTTCTATTTCCTCAATGGCACTTTACCTTGTTTACACCCGTGTGATTTATTTGACCCATATATTCGTAGGTGACACGGTGTATGTGTTGAGAGATATGGTCGAGGAGAGTGCCCCTAAGAGTTCACCACCAGTGAAACACACCTACAAGACTGTCAAAGATATCAAATACTCCGACTTGGACATCTTCAGGATAGAGAGGCTTTGGAAGGATGAAAAGTGAGTGAAGATTTTACAACTAAACAATATAAAGTAACCTATTGTGGCTGCATCTCGCAATAGACTGGACTGCCTATGACAGGGATATCGAGGGTGTTTTGCCTAAAAAACATTTCCTCCACACAAATGCATGTACACATCTTATAAATTTAACCTTCCTCATCCTTAACCCATTAGTAGAATGATTACATATGCATATAATATAACAGGTAGTAGGTCGTTATGTTAAAAAAATAAAGACTAGTAACGATGATACAACACTGCTTTTATATTACTTCAAGAATAGTAAATAAGGAATTAGAGTTGTTTGAATCCCAAATTTTGACTTTGAACCCTTGAAAAAAAGATATGACGACGTAAAGTGGAAATATAAATTTAATCAAAAAGTAAAATATAGAAATAGTAGCTAAATAAACATGCTTTGATATAATTCAATCATTATGTTATGTTTATTTAACATTAATTGTGTTTTCCAGAGGGGCGAGGTTTGTGTTTGGCCACCATTACCTACGGCCCCACGAGACATACCATGAACCAACCCGAAAGTTTTTCCCCAATGAAGTAATGAGGGTTCCCCTCTATGAAATAGTTCCTGTCGACCTGGTCATGGGGCACTGCTGGGTGCTTGATCTAAACACCTTCTGCAAGGTACCCATTTTGATTTCTACTGTTCATAGCTCACGATGCTTGATATTTCTGTATATCTTGTGTGCAATATTAGGCTCTCATTTTTAATAGATTAAATGCTTTTGTTTTTTCACAGGGGCGGCCAGTTGGGGCATCAGAAGAACATATCTACATTTGTGAGTACAGGGTGGATAAAAGTGCACACCTTTTCAGTAAAATTGCCAAGCCTCGACACTACATCTGCACAAAAACATATGCTTTTGATATGTTCGATCAGCGACTCAAGGCACAGCGCACATACACGGTGAGTTAGTCAAACAGCAAGCAAGCTATTAATTCTTTCACTCACTTTTAATTTAAAATGGAGTAATTCAGTGTTTGTGTCAAGTGTATTCCCTCTTTTGTTTTATGAAGGCAACAATGCCAAAATATTACACAAATCTGTGTTAAAATTTATGTTTAAATGTGTATGTGACTATTTCTAAGATAGAAGAAAGTTGTTACCTTTGTGCATTGGATTCCTCCCAAATTTTTCCTCTTTCCTTATGTGGACTTTATTTATTCAATTTACACTTATTTATTTTTTCTATCAATTTCCTTTATAAAATTGTAAGTTTCAAAATAATTTAACTCTTGCCTTAGCCCCATGGTCCAGTTACTGTCAGATGTCGTGGCAGGAATACCGGTTCAAACCCGGCCAGTTCTAGACAGACTACTACTTCCAATGAGGACTTGAACCCAGGACCTCAGATTCAGCCACCTCCGGACGAAGAGGAAGAGGTTCCATTAGCGAGAGTAAGGGATTGCGCTTTGGCACGAAAGGCATGTTCCAGCTTTTTTCTTTGCTTTACTACTTTTTTAACTTTGCTTTTTTTTTGTGTGTGTGTTGGTGTTGCATATGCACTTTGTGTTAAGTTGTAAATATAACTATTTATATTTCATTTTTCAGGGTTCCCACAAGTGGGAAATTTTAGAGAAAATAACCGTTTGCTTTGGTTTAAAATAAAAGTATTCACTTTAAAACATTATAAATCTGTTTCATTTTTGCCAGGCGTAGATGGGATCAAAATTATATAGAAATTTAAAAAAAACACTAATGACTCAGATATACCGCCATTATTTCCTCCAAAACAGCCCTCTTTTTTTCTGAGCATTATAACAGTTATAGTTTTATCTTTGGCTTGAACCCTAAGTTCTTTAAATTTTTTCAATAAATCTGCAGCTTTGTCTTGTTTTTATTACAGGATTTAATCTTGAATCAACTTATATACATTGATTTTCCTAAATATTGTTTTTTATAGATACATTGATGTTTCTTGAGATGTGTTTTTGCGAACCTTTATTTTAGACATCAAAATGACTATCAAAAACTTACACCTCTTTCCTGAACTGAATTCCACGCAAAACATAGTTTACTATAGCATTTTTTGAACTTATATACCTACACAAAATAAAAATAAATATTTTCACTAGAGTTGAGTTGAATCAACTATTTTACAAACCCAAACCTCCATTTTACCTTTGAATCTTTAATTCAAACCCAACTAAATCCTGGAAAAAATAATGAACATAAGAGGAATTAGAAATACAATGAACTAATATAAAATATAAATAGTTACATGTTAACATTTTCTAATATATTCCATTCAAAGTGAAAATGGTGATAAACGGCTAAATTAAATTAAGCATTGAAAGGAGGATAGAAAGGCAAGGCCTACACACTTACCAGAAAACTGTAGTCTTAAAAGTTCTCAATTAAAACACATGATTATGTAATTTTCAGGGTAAACCCTCCTCCCCCCCCTTCTTCAGCAGAAGAGAGAGCATTGACATTATTAAATATAATACAAATAATATATCATAAAAACATAGTATAAATAGGGGTGTGCAAATAGCATTTTTATTGAAACAAATAGCAACATTTTGAACAAATAATGATTAAAAATGAGGTGGCCCAGTGGCTAAATAATTTTATAATATTTGTACACTCTTCTTTCCTCTTTGTGTTTGACAAAGGCAACAATGCCTAAATATTATTCTATTTGTGTTAAAATGTGTGTGACTACTTCTACTATAGAAGACAGAAGAAAGGAAGAAGATGTCACCTTTGTGCATTGGACTCTTCCCACATTTTGCCTCTTTCCCTATGTGGGCTTTCTTCATCAAATTTATTCTTAGTAGTTTATTTTTCCATTTTCTTTAGTTGTATCAATTTTCATTATTATAAAATTAACAAATAATTAATTTTGATACACTATTTTTATTAGCTAATCTCTTTTGAAAATGGTATTTTATATTTAACCAGGTACCTATTGGAAGAGTGCATAGTAAAAAAATTATTTCTTACCCTTCTTAAATGTTCTCTATTTTAACATCTCTTAAAGGCTATCTAGGTTTGAAACACCTTAAATATTCTTATGTTATTAAACCCCCTTAATATTCTCTAGGCTTGAAACTCCTTAAAGAAATTAAAGGATAAATATACAACAAACCGTTGTTTTTATAAGTAAAATATAAAACACATTTCACATGTTAGGAAAAATTTCATCGATAAACATGTCTGCTGTTAACTAACGTAAAAGTCAGCCGCCATGACAGCCAAGCATAAAAAAATTAGTGATAACTAAACAAGCATCTTATTCTTATTTCAAAATTTAGGACCCAGGAACATCTAATTAAAGATAAAAATTTACTTGTTATTTTGTGTAGTCACACGAATCAAATCTAAAGTTTGACATTGCTAAAATTGTCTAGTAAACTTTACATATGATCGATTGTTTGTTTAAAATCGGTTTGAGTTCTCTCATCATGTCTTTTTGACAAGCGCTAGTTATGCAGGCCAAGTTTTAAGAATTAAATATTTAAAATTTGATAATCATTATTTGTGTTTAAATCTAATTTGAATATTGTGAAGAGCCTAATTTTTAATACCATAGTGAAGTAATTGGAACAGTAATAAAAAAAACAGTACAACTAAATAAAATTCAATTCTATTATCTCCATTACTATCCTCAACCCATTTGAGGAGTTAATCGTGTTGAATACTAAAGAGGGGTATCGAGATGTTTAGTATATAATTTTGATTATTGTGATACCAGTCGAAACTATGGGTATTGAGTAGAGATTCCACAATACCTCCTTTCTTCGCTTCTCGATTCTGATTCTTGAACATTTCCTTTTTCATTCTTTTTACAATCATTATTGCATAGAAAATCTAATGGGCTTGATACCCTACTCCCCCCTCAATGTGAAACTTGGACTCGACCATTACAACACCTGATAGCTTGAAACTTTAATCTCACAATCTTATAGATATTTATTAAAAACACTAAAAGTCTTCAAAACTCAAAATTAATTCAATAAATTGTGGCTTTTATAACGGAACGAACGTATTTCTCACATTACAAAAACGTCAAGTCGTCCACCATAACTGATCCTACGTATGTTAGCTCGCCAGAAATTAGTAATGAAGTTTTGGCAACAATATATCGATAATATATTGGTTTAAAATAAATATAACATTGTTTTACTCCATTTTTATTAACTATTTAAATTTTTGTTCTAATATTATTAAACTTGTTTTATTCAAATTGCTAAATAAAACATGATATAACTCAATAAGGAAAACCTCTTTTCGCTTTATGAGGTAATTGTATTATATTTGGAAGAAGGTATAGGAAAGGTGGATAGAAACACATAAAAGGGGGACGAACACAATATGGCCTTTACAATGAAAAGAAGAACACAGTTCACACTTTACACTGCTGCCAATGGACAAAGAGGTAATGGTTGCCTCTTAATGAAAATTGATCGTCACCGCCCAATCCCCCGTCCCAGGTTTCATTCTATCGGAATTCATCAGGGAGGAGTGTGAAATGCGCAACGCAACTTCCTAAAAGAGAAAACCCTTTTATATGTTTCTATCCACCTTTCCTATACCTTCTTCCAAATATAAATAAAACATTAGAATTTGAAAAGCGACCAAGAATATATTTACAGGAAAGCAGCCATTTTAATTTGATAGGAATATCGTAGCTTTCGATATACACATTGTGATATATTAATGTAGGTAGGCACCAACAAGAGCTACAATTTAAGCCTTGAAACAAGTTCCTACAACAATTACAACACCTGTGATTAAATGTCAAAAAATGGCTATTTTTGCCGGGTTTATTTTCTTTTTGAGCACTATAACACGGGCTATAAGGGTTTTTTGAAAGAAAAAAACCATTTACAGCTTAAATCTGAAAGTACCAGTTTTTGGCACTTTTATTAGTTTTTTTTAATGTAAAAGCTACAAGCCGATTTAGTCTAAAGTATAAACATTCAATTTCTATGGTTTTTCTACTAATTATCACGTTGAGAAAGTGAATGGTCAATATTGTATAGAAACAAACATAAAATATTTTACAAAATAAAAGAACAACACAGCTCACTTCACACTGTTGCTGCTGTAAACAATAAAAAATAATAACATAAAAAAAGGCATGATTTGTGGTTACGGGGCTTGGGAAGGCTGCATGAGAAGTAATTGGACTGGACGAAGCTTCATATTTATATTGTGAATCAAAACCTTTTACACCTGGCTTCGACTGAATTTGAATTATCAAACTAATGCTTTGTACATTTTGAAATATTGAATAGCAGGAATAAGCTTTGACGGTCATTTTACCATATACTGAAGTCCTATGTTTCTACAAAACACAAACTAACACAGCTTTCTATCAAATTAAATCATTAAATTTAAATACATAATAATTGACAAAAAAACATGGTTAGTAGGCAGCTTTACTTTATTACTTTTATGTTACAAATTCATATTTCGTTGATTAAATTCAACATCACAAATGGGAGAAGGTAAAGGAATCAGAGGGGTTGGAACAAATAAAATTAATATAAATTATTCAAGAAATGGGTAAGGATTGTTGAGGTTCTCTGTCCAAAGCAGGTTCCATCTACCCGCACCCAGTCCCCTGTGTAAGCTTGGTCCTGGGCCAGGGCTCAATTTGGACCCAAGATGTCTCAAACTCCTCCAAACACAGGGCTACATACTCAGTCTTGGTATTTATTAAATTTTATTCTGGCTTAAATTTGGCACACTGGGGTGATTCTCCTGCTATGCTCTTCTATAGATATGAGCCCAAACAAGAAGTGTAAATATTGTATAATTACCTCATATCCTCGTCTCGTCACTCTTGAGTGTGATTACAGTTTTCTCTTGTATTATAAAGATCAAATTCAGGTAAGTTCTGAACATTGATTTCAAGCTAATTGTGACTCTTTTATAATAGGTACCATTAAAATAATGCCTAGTATTATTATTTATTCTAGTATGGGGTGTATTTGTTAACCCTTTCCGTGGCTTGAGCGTTGAATGTCATCTTTAATCAAACATTCCCTGGTGCGGATGCGTATCAACATTTAATTGCAATAAGTTATTGTAATGCCATCCATCATAGAACCACTGTACTTTTAGCCAGTTTGAATACTTCTATATTGAAGCTGGTAGATGGAGCTCCCAGTTGAATGTTATTTACTATGACCATGAATAAAGTAATAAACAAGTAGCAAAAATAATTGCTTCGCTAGAAGCGAGGTCTAATGCGCTATTCTCATGTAAAACTAAACTGGCGAAGACTGGTAGGTCTTTTGAACATCTAAAAACAATTTGTATGTAATCTCTTTGTAGAATTGTGTTAAATTGTTAATCTTGATAGATTTCATGTAACATGTTTGAAAGATTACGTTTTTAAATAGTAGTCCTTAGTATTTTTATCAATCTGATTGTTATTATCGTCAATTTAAAAAAAATCTATTAAGTGTATTTTGTTGAGTGAGAGTGACCACTTCAAATCAAGGTTAGTTTTCTTAAAATGGGTCAATTTAGATCAAGTTTAACTCATTAGAAATCAACCAAGAACTATTTGTTTTAAACATTTTGTCAAAATTTTAAATTTGAATTATTAATCATCAAAGATTTATATTTAACTCAAAATTTTTGTTCCTCAAACCTTAACATTTGAAAGCTTCAAATCAGATTGAAATTTTCAAGGCCAAATAGATAATAGATTAAACTTCAACAAGATTCAATTTGATTTAAATTTTTGATAGAAACTTACATCATCTGTAATTGAAATAGTCAACAAACCTATCCTAACTTCACCCATTATAATAAATAAATACAATAGTTAATACAAAAACATTGATTTAATATTTTAGTCAGGTTTTATGGCTGTAGTCACATTTTATTTAAACTTAAAAATAGTTTACATAAAAAAAATTTAATACAGGTTCAAATCAAACATTTTCCAATGGACAATATTAGATTTGAATTAATAAATAAGGATTCAGATTCAATTTGAAATTGAATTTTTTTAATTTGGATTAAATTCAATATTGAAAATCTTGTATTCGTACAGGCTTACATTTTAGACTTGGCGAAATACATTGGATGTGGAAGTCTAGTTTGGACACTTTGAATGAGATCGCTTTAGTGTTAGTGAATCCACATTAATCCGCAGGTCTTGGTCACTACTTAATCTGCAGGTCTTGGTCGCTACTAACCAGGATATGCAACAGAGGTGGCATGGCATGTTCAGATAAATAGAGTCAAGTTTAACAGAGTTCTAGGAAACCTTCTAAAGTAGCACTCAAAATTGTACATAAATTTGAACTATTGGTTTTAGCCTAATCAAAGAAATGCTAGTTGATTGTGTTGTATGTAAACCTTTGTTCATTAACATTGATATGTGCTTTGTTTAAAATTGTGTTTTATGGAATAACAATTTATATGTAATAAGTACATCTATGAATTTTTATAAATATGTATATCTCGGCCTACTCCTTGTACCTGTGAAATTACAAATAATATATCAATGATTGTAGATGATATGCGTAGTTAAATTTAAATAATTATTCATTCATCACTAATGTAATGAGTATTTTTAATAAAGGAAATATGGCAACACTGAGTTTCCAAGGACGGTCATAGATTTGTACTGTAAAAACAGGTTTGGTTATGGTTTGTTTCAACTTAATACACTCATCTAAAATGTAATATAAAAAAACTTAAAACAAAGAATAAAAGAGGTTGTAACTTCGCTCATACATATATATTGTTTTAATGCAACTGCCAAACATATATGTTATGAAACCTTGAAGAGTTGCATCCCTCCAGATAGCTTTAATAATTGTACTTGTAAATTCTCCTATCTTGTTCTAAAGTAAATATGCTCTACACTGTTTCTGAGTGACAAAACTGATGCCACTTAATGATCTATTTTTAATACTTTACTTGTTTGTTTTTACTGGGGGAGGAAGTTATTTAACATACACATTCTTAAGAGACACGTCATCAGCCCCGTGGCTGTGAAAGGTTGGAACACACATTTCAACTACAGTAAACTTTTGGGCCAAGCTGGGAATTGAGCTATGGGCCTTTAATTTAGTTTAAGTAAGGAAGAAAGAAATTAGGGGTGTGCGAGTATTTGAAAACTCAAAAAACTTGGGTGCTAGAAGTGTTTGATCTTTTTCTCAAAAATTCTTAGTTCTATTCATTTGATTTGACGTTAAGGTATAATTTTATAGTAAATAGAGTCCCTCAATATTTCTTTTTGTCTAATTATACAAAAAAAAAATCTAAGAAAATAATGTTCTTGTTTATGTATGGATCTATTACATAAATTCAACTTGAGATACTTCTTATAGAAACATGACTCGAACTTGAAAAAAATAATCATATTTATTCAAACTCGACTATTAAGTTAAAAATGCTTACTTGCACAGAAATATGGAATTTTCTTAGTCCAGCTTTATATGGAATAGCGCTCATAGATGCTTTTTCATCTTCCTAATTGCATGTTAAATAAATTACTGCAGGATTAACTGAGCTAAATTGTAATGTTTCAGCGTGAAAACCAGAAGCGTCGCTTGAACACCATTCTTCTGCGACTGCTATCCCGCCTGCCCAGCAAGCAGCCCATGGATGTTTCGTACCTGCTGGAACCGGGGCGCAGACATCGCAAGAAAACTGCCATCTTGAACCCTTGAGAATGGCTCGTGTAAGGGGTTGGGAGGGATTGGTGAGAGGAAACCCAGCCAAGAGATGATAGATATACAGGTCAGGTCAATACGATCACTATCCGGTGTGTTTCTTAACCAACACAACTTTCAAACCTATCTTAAGCTATCACCCTGTCTCCTACTGCATCCGACACCTTTAGCACAGTAGACACTAGATAGATGTGGTGCTGACCGAGCTGATTAGGCGGAAAGGGCTATATTTAAATAGGGCTTAATTGCTTCAGATACTTGATTCATTATTTGGCCCATTTAGTTTTATTTTTATGACTACCACATATACACACATAAATTTTTAGTTTTCATCATTTATACTGTTCATTAATTAATGATTGGGAACAGTTAAACGGGAGATGAAACATCAACACCCTTCAGGGCTTGGACCGCTACGGCATCTTAGCCGTCTTTCAAAGTCAGCTGTCGAGTGCCAAGGAACCTCTCCAAATAAATTTTTAACAAATCTCAATATTGCCACCACTTCCTCCCCTCCTCTGTCCTTAAAATAACAAAGCTTACAGTAACATATAGCCTCTACCGGGCAGAGGGTTGCGTACGCTCTGTTTAACATTACCTTCCTCTTACACAGCAAACATTTTACTGGATATAAGGACAAGCTAAACGTATAGGAATGGCAACTAAAAAAAATTAGTATCGAGAATTAGCTTAAAATAATTGAAAACATTAAGAAGCATCAGGAAATTTACTAAACATTTGTTTATGTAGTTTTCATTTTGAGTCTTTCAAGAACTACCCTTTTTTTCGTCTTTAGAGTCTACACGTTTGCAACTTTTTTGTTACACAAGGAGGGGAAGTATAGATTAAAGTTGTGTTATAATTTTTTAGTAAAAACAATATTAGTTTTGTTTTGTACAAATTCTTTGTTATCAATTTGTAAACTTTTATTTTAGCTTAAGCCATAGGAAAATATTAGATTTTACATTTACTAAACATTAATATTATGTTTGCATAGAAAATAGTCGTGTCCATCTCCAAAACCTATCCCAAGAGTTGGTATATCATGGTATACTTATGGCACTCCACATGGTACAAGTCTTTGAAGTTTATGAGAAACAACTATTTAAATATTTTTAATTTAATCATCATATATTTAGTCTTGTTGATTTTAATTTTGTCAAATATTGGTACTGGTTGATAGATTGTCATTTAATTACAAACTCATAAGTTAATTTTTTTTTATTAAAATATAAAATCAGGATAACATTAAAGTACATTTTTATAATGAGCTACTTGAGTGGACACCATTAAAGATAATTTTTATTTCTGAGTCATCATCATCAATTTTTTCCAGCTTGTGGCCGGGTCAGTTTAGTAAAATACCTCCATCTCCCTCCAATCCGGAATTTTATTTTATTTTCTCCGAGTATTTTGGTTTGTTACGGCCAATGGCTCACTAAGCCTGTCGTGGCCTACACCTGAGTAGCAGGGCTGTCGCTTATAGGTCCTCAGATAGACCTTCTCTTGGTGGTAACTTTCCCTAATTGAGGCTGTGGGTCCTGATGATCACTTAGCTCGTCGTCACCAACCCTCACACTTCCAGACCCTGTTCCAAGCTTGTTGGTCAGTCTTCTGTCTCTCGTCTGTCTGCACCTGGTTTCCGCTGGGGTTCAACCCAACCCCTACCAGGTTACTCAGATCACGTGAGACCAGGATTGAGTAGGAGAGGGTGTAAAATAGTTTGGGGATAGACTCATTGGTGATTATAATATAAAATAATCTTTGGCTAGTAATATTTTAAGTACAAATTATTATAACCTTTTTACAATTATATTTCACAGTGAATATGTAACCTGACCTGAATGTTGCACTTCTTGCCAATCTTAAAATAATTTTCTGTCATACAGAAAAAGAAATCTCTGTAAAAAATATTGTTTAAATTTAAATGTAAATATAATATTTAGTTCATTGTAATTAATTGTAAGGATGTCTCATTCTAATTGTATATAAAATAGTTTGTTGCCATTATTTATTTATTATTGTTTTTATTTTATTTTTAATGAAGTGCCTTATTTTGTATTTTATTTTTTTAGTGAAATTATTGATTTAATTTCAGTGATTTTAACCACTCTACAAATTTTTATTTTTACTTCTTAATGGTAGTTACACCCATTTGGAATCCCATTGATGTTGTGAAGTTTATGTGTGTAGTATTCTAATATACATTGTTATTGTTATTATTTATTGACTAATTTATTAACATTCAGGGACATATTTTAATGTAGTTTTGTAAGTGACCACAAGCAATATTTTAATTTTAAGAAAGGCTGGCTTTCCTCTCGCATCAATTGATTTGTTTTTAAGTGTACCACGTATGTAATCAGTATACACAACAGTTCACACATGGACGCAGGTAGTGAAGAACCCAACCCCAGCCTCCGGATGTTTTGTATTTAGAAACTTGGTGGTACTATAGTGCTATGGGGGATGGTTTACTCATCCTCTCACCAGGTAAATTATTGTGCATTTACCCCTGTGCCCAGTTAGATTAATGGTCTCGGTGTCAACATGCCATTTTTAATGTGTTGAGCTAATTTTATAGTAAAGTATTTAGTCTTTGTAATATTTGATTTTATCAAAGACTAGGATGAAATTTTAATGTCACACTATAAACAATTTAATATTGTATTATGTGCGTTGACAATTTTAAAAATATATTTCATATTAAATTTAAAATAAAACCGATCTGCTGTAGCACACCCATATGTTGTTAAAACACTCTGCATCAACTGTACCAATAGGTCAAATCAGGGATTGAACCATAGCCCCCGGTGTTGGATTCATTATTCTAGCGCACACCTGAAGTACCACCAATATTCTAGTTAATGTAGGATTTTAATGTAAAAAAATAAATATATATATATATATATATAAAAAAAATTGGTATCACAATCTGTTACAAGTTTATAAATTTACTAAATGTTTAACTGGCAAGCAGTTTATTTCAAGAAAAACATGGTGTGATCCATTCATCCGGAGGTTCCAACTTACACACATCTATTCTCATTTTGCTACATCAAACAAGACATTACAAAAGTCTTTTTTGCAGATAAACCGAGCTCAAACTTTCCATCCACATTTAGACCATCAAATACAAGGACAATTTATTTGTACCAAATGTAAAACAATTTTTTTTAATGATTACACTTAGTTTTATCACAATCGTTGTAATAGCAAATGTATTTTAAACAAATGAACTTTATTTAATTTTGTTTAATGATTGTGTGTTTTAAAACACTTGTAATGCCAAAAGATTGTTTTCAAATTGATTTGTGTGGTTTCTTTATTTCATCAATATATTAAATAGGTTTGTCATTTAATGTAAGGTAGGTTTGAAACGTACCCCAGATGTGTTTATCCACCTCCAATAATTATTTATTATTTGTGAGATAAATGTACTAGAAAGCAAGATTGTATTGGTCTGCTAAAAATAAAAATAGCATGTTATATTTTAGGGATGTGAAAGAACCACTTTTTTGATTAGCTAAGATAGCGAGACAAGAATATGAAAAGTATTGAGAACAAGATGAGATGAGAAAATTTTCTACATCAAAGTACAAAAATGTAAATTATGTTTATTAAAGTACAAATAGTGCATATAGAGTGCTAAAGTTTCTTCTGACATTTTGCTTTGGATTGTTGTATAGTTTGTTAAAAAAAACTTAAGTTATAACATAATACGCAAGGCCAACACACTTACCAGAACATTCTAGACTTCAAAATTCACAATTACAACACACAACAAAACACTTAGTTATGAGATGTTCTGTGTAAAGCTTTTCAGCAGAAGAGAGTAAAGCTTGATTCTGCAGTTGCCTGTTCACTCTTGGTATATGGATAGAATGTTGTATTTATATTATATTTAATTGAATTATCTGTTATTATTGTTTATATAGAAATTACTGACTGGTGTGAGTAGGCTCGCGTGAAAGGAAATAAGGTTTTCTAAAGGCTGAGACGGGGAAGGGGGGAGGGGGGGCCTGGATTTGGTTATATATTGGTGAGCAAGTAGTTCCCACCTACGAAGCTGGGAAGTATTGCAACAATTGGGAAGGGCTTGAATAACCCACAAGTGATTCAAGTGATTTATGGTATAGTACTAGAGTCATACAATACCTCCCAGCTTCGTGGGTATGAACTACTTGCTCACCAATATATAACCAAATCCAGGCACCCACCTGGTCTCAACCTTAGAGAACCTTCTTTCCTTTCACGTGAGCCTACTCACACCAGTCATTAATTTCTATATATACAGTTAAAACAGATAATTTAATATAAATACAATATTCTATCCATCTACCAAGAGTAAAGACACAAATTTGAACAGGCAACAACAGAATCTAAGTGGCCCTGATCAACATAGTTATGTTAGCATAATCCAGTCTGTGTTGTACCCTCTTCTGCTAAAGAAGGGGATTAATTTACCCTGAAAATTTCATAATTATCTGTTTGGTTGTGTTTTTATTTAGACTTTTTGGGACCTACAGCTTTCTGGTGTGTAGGCCATGCCCTTATATCAATGTTTAATTTAATGTCAAAGTTTGAAATTGTAAAACTATATTTACAACCAAAACTTTTCTTGGTGATGAATTTTCTCTTTAAAACATTTTCACTGTTTGACAAACTAAGGTTATAACTCACAATAGACAATACCATCGTTATTGGCTCGAAAATAATCTGCCCCAGAATATAGGCTATAACCTAAAAATACAATCGCTTTGAGAGGGATAAAATTATTCGTGTCTGAAAATGAATCTTCTTTGAAAGTAAACAAACACACAATTTCTTATTACTGCCCTAATGCTTATAGTTTTTACAAATTTTATTAATAAGATTTTATAATTTGTGTCGTAACTATGTTTCAATACAAAAAGATGTTTTTTCTTGGATGATTGGCCATGTGTAAGATTCCAAACTTAGTAAACAAATACACTACATTCTTGACACAATACAATAATAAAAGTGACGACTAGACTTCAATAAAAAGTCTATAAATCATGGGGAAAATATAAGGTTTTTTATTTTGGCTCGAAGCTGTAACATTAGAAATTTTGTCTGTCTGACTACTTTTAAATAACCTCGTCGAAGGTAAGTGTTAAAGAGCACCATAATTTGTGGAGATTATAAACAGTATGTATTGATAACTATATGCAACCCTAGAAGGTACAAATGTTTTTGGACAAAAAGTTTGACCTATATTTAGGCCTTTATTAACATAAAGACCTTAACATTTAGAGCGGCTATAACCATAACTAACAAATATAATAGCTTCATTTTAAACTTTAAATATGAGGTGTTTTTTTTCTCATCTTGATCTCGTATTTCCGAGTCTAGCACATCCCTATTCTTTTCTGTTGGCATTCACAATGTGAATAATAGTAAGCGAAAGCATCTGTTACAAATCACACACTACATTTTGTTTGCATTGTTAGGTGTACTCATTTTAAGGGGTGTACAAATATTATATTACCCTTTCGTTAGCCCGTAATATTATTGCATAATTATTTTGCAATACAATGTTTAAACTAAACAAAAAATACTCAACTTTTTTTTTTAGATTCGGTGTTAGTGTCAATGTTAATGAGATTGATTTTAATTGTTTAGCAACAAAACCACAATAATTAACAAAGGTTTGCTTTTAAATATATTTTGTGCACCCTTGCAATTTTTCATAATTTATCATGTGAAGTGTATAGAATAAAAGTTTCATATTTTAACTCGAAAAAGAGATTTCCTCACTTTTATTCTGTGAATAGGTGTAATTTCTATAGCATTTAAATTTATTTTAACGTAATTAAACTATGTATGTGTAAATCAGTATCAACACTTAGTAAACTAATGTTTCTTTTGTTTGTACATAAGAAATAACTAATGTGTAGGAATTAACAGAGTACAAAATAAATATTAGTATGCTAAACTTGAATTTCAGAATTTTATTCACAAATTTTGTGTTTGCTGCTGTATTATTGATGTCATTGTGACAATTTTGTTCATCTGTTTGGCATTTTTTTTAAATTCAATAAACATAGAAGAAATATAATTTTAAAAAAAGTTTTAAATTCTTACATAGACTTTTTTCCTTTTTAAAACTTAAACAAGTATTATTTAAATTGTAAGTAATGAAAGTCTATTTTTATGCTAGTCACTCAAATATTGATGATGAAACTATTTTTGTCCATGAAATTGAGATCAAGATTTTCTCTTTTTTGAGAGTTGGATGTAATAATTAATAATAGCCTTTATTGATCTGGCGAATGTAAATTCCAAGTGCAAAAAAAAATGTATAATTTTAAAGGGTCAAGAGTAATAAACTCGATGGCTTAGGTCGTTTAATTTATTTTTTGTACAAAACAATTTTTAAAATAAAGTAATATATTGTTGAAAGAAATTTTAAATGAGAAACTTCCTGTGCAGCATTTAATGTATCTATCGTACTAAAGTAATAAAATGAGTAGTCATTTGTGAATAATAAATCAGTATCAAATACTGAACTAGATATTGTATAATTGCTTTGTGTCGTAATTTATTTTGTACAGTACTGTATCTCTACAATCTATTTAGGGTATTGAATACTCACAATGTTAGTTATTATAGAATGTACAAACCTTGTAGTTATTAAAAGTTATCTTGCTTAATGTAGAGTTTTTCTGATGCTTCAGCAAATCAAGCTTGCCCTCAAAGTTTGTAAATAAACTGATTAAGGTTCTCTGAAAGAGGTTCTTGCTTTTTATTTGTTCAGTCGGTTTTATTTAAGTAATTGTCTCTTTTACCATATGTGTGTTTTTTGAGTCGTTGACTTGCTGGTAATTTAAGAAATGCACTATCTTAATAGATAGTCCTTTCTCTTACTCATGATCTGTTCTTTTAATGTTATTTATAGCCCATTATTAATTGTACACAGCAAACCAAGATTTAAATATGTTTCAACTGTATTTTAAGAGAAGATAAAATAATATCAATGGCGCTTATTGAAATCATACAATGGTGTTTCATTTCTTAAAACGTTTCCTTTAAATCTTACAGGATAATAATTATCAGTTCATATCTAAAATGATTCACAGAGTTGTATAACATTATATTACTATGCGTGCACTGATAAAAAAAAAGTTGGGAAAAAATTAAGCCGATTATTTAGGTTCTGTTTTGAGGGTTGTAGTAGCTCCTTTTTTTTTTTACAAGAACCAAACACAAGTATTTATAACCAATAGGGGTGTGCGAAGCTTCGAAAAATTCGAAGCCGAATCGAATCTCAGGGTACTTCGTATTCGATTCGAACCTATGTTTGGCTTCGGCTGCCGTTCGAAGCTTCGGTCCATTCGAAGCCTTGATAATGATTTACTTACAGTCTGGTTTCAACAAGAGTTAAACCAAAGTACGGTACCTTAAGAATTAAAAAATATTTTTATTATTATGGGCAACTGATAAAATTCCTTAACGTTGTGATTTTCAAGACGGCCATTACATTATGATCATACCGTATTGATAAACATTCATTAGTACCAACTGAAAGTGTTGATAAAATAAATAATAAAAGTAATATTTTTAAAATTTTCGGCCAGTTTAAACTTTTAAAGTATTTCTTAGTTATTAAAAATATTTTGTAATAATTTTGAATTCATATGCGCAAGCAGACATTTTAGTTGTTTAATTACTACATGACCAAAACTCCTGTCTGTGCGAGTATATGGATATCGGCAGAGTTGAGCGATAGTTGAGCGCGTGCGCGGCTCGAGTATATGGATATAGCCAGAGATGAGCGATAGCCGAGCGCATGCGTGAGTAAGGAACACTACGTGCCTAATAATTATACTAAAAAAACTTAACGTCATCACTATAGATGATAATTGCTGTTAATAACTTAAAATATTATATATTTTCTTTAAAAAATAAAAGGATATATTATTTTCTAGAACGTAGATCACGTGTTTTTTGAGCGTCTATTTGATTGAGTCGTACCTCGTGTGTGAACAATTAATTTAACAGTATGCAGGGTGAAACCAGTGGTGATTGTGCAAATACTAATCGGCAAAGAAGTACTGTGTGGAATTTTTTTAGTAAAAATATTGATAAAAAGTCGGCTGAATGTCGAACATGCCGAAAGAACTTCAAGACTCCATCAGGTTAGTTGGCCGTTTTCTGTATTACTGTATTTGATTGAAAATTTGTAGACCAGCCTAAGTTTTGTATTAGGCCTATAAATTATGTGCAACAATTTTTGTAAGTGGCTTATTTTCCTAATATATTTTACTTTTAAATAATGTTTCCTGTAATTATCATATGGGCGCCCTTGAGGCCTAGTGTATGTTATTGTCCATTGTGGAGGGCATGTGCTTCCCTTAAATCCGCTTATGCTCATGGGCAAATTTTCGTGAGGGGGGGCACGAAATTTTGAGAAGAAAGGTGTGGATCCTCTCGAATTTCATGAGGGGGTTACGGGAACTCTCACAGAACAACAATAAAAATTAATAAAAGATCTGGTTCGTGAGATAGTAGATGGATCTGCCACTGGGTCTAGGCCTATTATAAGCCAAGTCGATTGGGGTACGATAGAGGTTTTAGACTTTTTATTTAAGTTATCACACTTACCTTAGACTAAAATGGTGACTCTAAAATAGGGGATTGAATCCTGGTTTGGTGTACTGAGGGTGGTATTTTTCTAAATGGTTCCTCTCACGCAGTAGCCCTACAGGTACGCTATATTTAATCTAAATTCAACTTTACTCATCTCTAACACATTAGCGCAATTAGTACAAATGCATATTATAACCTAACGTGCCATGAAGCAGTAGGGGCCTACTAAAAATAAAGTTAGGCCTATTTTATCCCATGCCTTAATGGGAATATGGCAAGACTTTAGGCAATGTAATAGGCCTATCACATTTACTAAATTCCTGCTAGATTTCCATTTACTTACCACAATATTAAATTTTTAATCTCCTTTTCCCCCTTAAATTAATTTTTTTTTTTTTTTGGCAGGCACAACCAAGACACTTCTTAACCACCTCCAAAAACACCCAGGCAAATACAAAGAATTTTTAGATGAAAACAACAAGAAGGATCTGCCCGCACCTGCTCCTAGAAAAGATAGGACAGTACAACAAAACATCCAGACTATGCTTAGTAGAGAAAAGATGGTCTCATCACACCCATATGCTCAAACCACCACTAACAAGATTACAAATATGCTTGTAAAAGGACTTTTACCATACAGCTTTGTTGAGGAGGAGGGCTTTGTTGAATTGGTTAAACATTTTGCTCCCAACTACAAGATTCCTGCACGAACTACGTTCTCTCGGAATTATGTATCAGTGCTCTACCAAGAGACTCGGGATCGTCTCAAAACAGAGTTTCTTCAAGATCTCCCATTTGTACAGGCACTAACCCTCACATCTGATGGCTGGACATCTCGTGCCACAGACAGCTATGTCAGTCTAACTTGTCATTACCTGAATGACAAATATGACTACAAGACATTCACTATGGACATCATTCCAATGAATGAAAGTCATTCTAAAGCCAACATAAAATCTAGACTTGAGCAATGTGTTGTTAATTGGGGCATTTCACTGGAGGACATGACAATCCCAATTTATTGCATTACCGATAATGCACCCAATTTCCGCTCTGCTGCCAAAACACTATTTGGTGACAAAGCCCGTCCTTGCTTTGCACATTCTCTACAGTTAGCTGTTGACGATTCCAAATCTGAGTGTCCTGGTGTCAAGAAGCTGTTACAGAAGGCAAAAAACATTGTGGGTCATTACAGGCGTAGCTCTCAAGCACGGGAACGCCTTCATAGTCTGCAAGAGAGAATGCAGGTACCCCAGCTGGAGCTTATTCAGTATGTGGAGACTCGCTGGAGTAGTGAGTATTGCATGCTTCAGCGGCTTGTTGAAATGAAGGGCCCCATTGCTGCTGAACTAGCACAGTCTGAACACAATATTGAACCGCTGACAAATGCAGATTGGGCTCAAGCAAAGGGTGTGTTGGAAGTTCTTGAGCCACTTGCTCAAGCCACAAAGGAAATAAGTGGTGATTCATATCCAACCTCTTCGATGGTCATACCCATCCTACACTGTCTGAGTTCCCATTTAAACTCTCGCATACAAAGGCAAGAAGAAGGTATGACATTTGCGAGAAGCCTTTTAAAGACACTTAAGTCTAGATTTCCGTTGCATGAAGAGGATGAAATATTTCGCTTATCTATGTTAACGGACCCAAGATTCAAAGGTGCAGTTACCAATAATATTGTTGCTTCAGCAAATTTGTCAAATGCTTTAAGAAACGAACTATACCGTGATTTTGAAGAAATGGATTCAACAGCTGATGAGCCAGAACCATCAACTTCAAACTCTGGACTGTGGTCATTCTTCGATTCTCTACCAAACGAGAGAAAAGAGATGAATATTTCTGAAGAAGTTGAAAAGTATTTATCTGAGCCTAGGGTGAATAGATCCACAAACCCTTACCATTGGTGGAAGCAAGAAGGGTGTAGTAAATTCCCAAATGTCGCTAAGGTTGCGCTTAAATATCTTGGTATTCCTGCTACGCAAGTCAGTAGTGAGAGACTATTCTCATCAGCAGGAAATGTTGTTATAGCCCGACGAGAGTGTTTACTCCCTGAACATGTACAACAGCTTACCTTCCTCCATAGCAATCTTAAAAAGAATAAGTAAGACTTCAATAAAGCTTAATAAAACCAGACTCAAAGAAATATATTTTTTACCTACCTGCTAAGTATAAAATAAAAAGGTGTTTTTTTTGTTTTTTTGCATAGAGGTAAAGTGATTAACATTATCAAGTTGGAAATAAGCTACAAATATTAGTGCTAGAAACAATAAATAGCCTATAATATTCAGTTTGATGCTAGATAAATACCTATATTTAATAACAATATATTAATAGTTTTACTCAAAATAAAATAGAAAAATATTCGAACTTCGATTCGGCTTCGAGAATATTTCACATATTCGACTCGACTTCGATTCGAACCAAAAAAGTGGACTTCGCACACCCCTAATAACCAATAAAATTTAATGGCACAAGATTTCTGAAAATTGTGTTCTCAATTTTCATGGAACTTTGACATTTAAAAACTCCAAAAGTGGCATTACAATTAATTATTAATGGTGATCACAGTAAAAGCTGGCTCCAACATGTTCTGTCCTGAGCCTTCTCCCTCCAACCCCCCTCCACACCCAGCTCCTTGAGATCTCTGGCCACATCATCACTTCGGCTAGTTCTGGATCACCCCTGAGGTTTTTGAGTGCCAGGTATACTGTCCCTTGGCCAAGCCGCACACAATAGCGTTGAATGCCCTTCTCTATGTTCGCATGGAGATACTTCTGGCGCTAAACAAGGTATTTATACTAATAGCTGTAGGAGACAGCCATTATTCTTTTGTTCTGCTCTTTGATGACGTTACTGTCATTGAACCAGAATCCTAGATATTTGAATTTCTCTCCCTTTCATAGTGAGAAATCATTTTTACTAGGGGTGTACAGGATCTCGAACCCTCAGGAATTTATCTATTCTTGTTGTTCTAGTGGGATTGACCCTTTCATGAAAAAATTCCGCCAGGGAAACAAAACAAAGGATGTGCTTCGCTCATGTTCTAGCAGTTACTTCTTACCAATGTTAATCTCTTTGGTAGGCTGTCTTCTATGTTATTTAGCAAACTTGGTGGCTGGGGTTATTTTACCACATCTTGTAGAGAGACAAGTTGGGTTCAGCAAGTGAAAGAGCTTGAAAGATTTAGAAAAGGACACACATATTCTTCTATCTCTTTGTGTTCAGAAATGGGTTGTAAAGGGGGGGGGGGGAGCAGCTTGCCAAGGTCAACCATTAATGAGGGTTCAGGGTGTGTCTTGATGAGCCAGACAGGGAGTAGAGTATAAGGGGGTGTCAAATCTAGAGAGAACATTTAGGAAAAGTAACTTTTAAGAGGTTTCAAACATAGTTAATATTTTGAAGTTTCATACTTTACCATTTAAGAAAAACCACCCACAATACACTCGTCCAAATTCAAACTAAATATCCCAGTCATCATTAGTCTACTCTATTATGAGTGTGGTGCCTTAGACCATGCAGCCACCGAAGTAGATTTTAATGTTATTATAACTTTAACAAGTCTTATCATATTAGTTGAAATAAATATATTTTAAATCAAAGTTTATTCTAAAGGGTAATTTTAAACTTTCTCGTCTCGAATCCTGATATTTTGACTAATTTCCCATCCTGTTCCCGTCCCGAAATAAAGTTATTCTCATCCATCCCTAATTTTACATTTTAAAACAAAGATATTGCATATGAATTGTTTTCTGATGAATTAATTATAATTACATTTGAACCCGTTGCTTTTAGAATTTTTGTTAAACACTGGGTCAAGAATGGAGTCCACTTAAACCTCATGAGGACAAATGAGGAGTTACTTGAAGGAATAAATAAAGGCTCTAGTCTAGAAAACTAAGATTAACAGTTGGAGGTTTCATTGTGCTAATCACATGCAGAAGTTGGCACTATATTCACCAACAGATGGTGGCCACTTGATCAGTATGACTTGATTACAGTCTGATACCAGTTTAAAAAAAAAAAATTGTCTTGTGTGATTTTAAATAGTTTATTTTACTCACAGATTGCATTAGCGGACCAATGTCCACAGGCATGACCATTGATATCTGAAGAGCAAAGCTAATTTTTCATCATTTGTGGTTTTTAATTATCATTATTCATATAAACTTAAATAAATACCTGGTACTATTGTTATTTGACTTGCGCTTTGACTCTACTGATACAACTTAACTAACCTTACTCTAGAGAAGACAACCCTCAGGGCCACCACAGTGAAAGGGGTCTATAGTTAGTGATAACTTCTGGCCATATCAGGAATTAAACCTGAGACCACTAATTTGGTATCTACCTTTTTAAATGTATAAATGCTAAAAAATGGTATATTTCCCTCCAAATGGAAAAAAAGTAAGTTATTAATATATACAATATACGCAAGTTGGGTATTCTTTCGTTTTAAATAAAGATATTATGGTGGACTTTGATGTAACTTTTGAATCCTTGAAATCTCAAGTATATTTGAGGATTAGAGAAATATTTCATATTAAATTTTAATTTTTTATTAACATTTGTTTTAGCATCCCAATCCCCCCGTCACCGGCAGTCTAGTATGTAACGGTACTTGTATAGTATGTTACAATTATGCAACCCCACCCCACCCCATGTTAACCTACAAGCATAAATTCTCTTTCGATTCATACTACCCACTCTGAATAACGTCGACATTAACTTATACCTCCTAGAATAGAACTCTTCTCTATTCTAGTTCCACATAGTCTCGAGCTATATACAAACATCATAATATACAATCAACTCTCTTCTATACAAACTGTTCATAACCTCTGAATCTTCTGGCTAGCACACCCTTCAAGCCTGGCCTAACTTCAACACGTCCTAATTCGACGAGTGGGGCAAATCTGCCGTGGTGTCTCAACAGCTGATGTTCCGGTCTGCCTGGTCACAAGTAATTTGATGGGAGACTACCAAGACAACATTCTAGACGTGGGCTCGGAATTACCTGCCCTCTTGCGGAGAGTAGAACCAACCACCAAATCATCACCTGCGTCATCAGCGACTCCAGTTAAAAAGATCACCATCTACAAACCTCGGGTGATCTTGATGAAGATGTGATGACCAATCAGAGAGCAGGAAGAGAAATGGTGTACGTGTCTAAATGAAGGCAGCGCTTCACCAACGTGATGTCACCGGCTAGCTTGAACTTCTCCCCCCTTTGTTTCCCTCGACGATACGCTATATAACATGGCGCCGCTGATGAGAACGTTGACTATTGGAACCGGCACCACCATGGGTATCACATATTTGATCAAATTTATACTATGGAGAAACACCTTAAAGCAACTAACAATCTAATTCAAACTAATATCACTGATTTTTTTTAAGCCATAAATTGTGCAACATGAAATATACATTTCTTTTATATTTGTATGTACATAAGTATAAACATTTCCACCTCTTTATTTGATAAATAAACATTTCGACCTCTCATAGTGGGACCTTCTATAAGTAAGGCAATTGTCATGTTAACCTGCTTATTTGGGAAACTGGATAAATGAAAAACCTTTATAAGTGATAAAACATGTTAGGTCCCTTGAGATCCCAGTTAAACAGGTTTCACTGTAATAACAAAAACACCACCCACTTCTGTGGCTGAATGGTCTAAGGTGTCACTCTTATGTTGGACTAGATTGCTGATGTCAAGAAGATTAGGGTTTCGAATTCCTGTCGGATCTACTGAGGGTGGTTTTATACTGAATGGTTTCCCACTCTCCTTCCAAGAAAATGCAGGAAGATTACCTCTAAAATACTTCCTCACTTACCCCTACCCCATTATAGTAATTATAATACATGTGTATAACCCGACGGTGATTAAAAATAAACACTTCATAGATTGTGAAAAACATTTATATTACTTTCATAAGCATTAATTTTACTTTTTCACACTAAAATCCTTTAATTACATGCTTGTTATTTGGAATATAATTCAATGTCTTTGATGCAGAAGTAAAGGGTAGCTCCTTTTTTTAATAAAGTGGAATATTTAAAAACGGGTTCAAAGGCCTTTAGTCATTGCATCTCAGTGATGTGATTTAGAACAGTTTTTATTTTTAAGAGGAAACTAAAAAAAAGAATAGTCACTACATACAAATAATTGACTTTTTAATATTGAAGGTTATCTTTGAATTACTGTGTGCAACAACACTGATGAATAACATAACTGAATTTAAGAAAAGCCACATCAATAAGGTTATTAAATATTTGGTGTCTGTTATAGACCATCTTACATGAGTGAATGATCATCTTGGTTTTGAAGCTGCTATAAATTCCTTAATGGTGTAATACCGTAATAAAAAAAAAGTATAACCATGCCACTAAGTGACTTATAAAATAATTCAATTTCTTTAACTGAAATAGGATAAAAACACTATCACCACTTATGAAATTAGGACCTCTAATGCCTTGTCCCTATCATTGTCACAATCGATCAAAGTTTTCGACACAAGTTCCTCGGAGAATCCAAAGTCCAGTAGCTGAGTCGAAGCGTCCAAGAAACTCGCTGCTTGTTCCACGTTGAAACCATTCAAAACCAAGGCATGTTCCGCTCTGTCACCCGGGTGGCCGCGCTCCTCTAAAGCTTGGACTTGCAGGAGGAACTCGATTACCTAGAAAACATAGATGGATCTCAATTATAAAGATTATCTGCGGCCAAGTCAAGTTGTGTCTAAAAGATATATATTTGGGCAAGAGTAGAGTTAGAGTAGGGTACATGACAAAGTATAAGAAGAAAAGACGAGATGCTATGGACACATAATGAGAACAAATAAGGAAAGAATCCCAAGGAGAGTGTTGGAGCTGAAGTTTGGAAGGTAAAGACCGCAAGATAAACCACGGAAGGAATGGGAGGAGCAGATAACAGCAAGTGTGCGAGTAAAAGGAGAAGAATAGACGAGAGTAAGGGAGGTAGAAGGATGGAAGGACAGAGGAAGATGTTCCTTTACGAGGTATCGGTAGCCAAGAAATTGTGCATATGGCTCAAAAGCCAACTCTGTACTTAATCCATCCACACTAACTTTCTCCATACTTTACTATCCTTGTATATTACCTTCGCTCTAACAACATTCATGGGCTGAATTATACACGCTCTTTTATTCTTAAAACTATTACTGTTTCTCCTTTTCACACATTTGTCTACAGTATTTATCTAAGTCGTTAATGACCTACCCCTTCTTTTTGATCCACACACTCCACCTTCATATATTTTCATCCTTTTTATCCACACTCATCCTCTCAACATACCCAAACCAGCTTCTTTCACATTGACCTATTGGATTCCGTTTCAAACCGCACTTCTTTAGCACCCATTCATGATTGACTGTCCATACAAGTTATTCCATAAACATTTCTTGTATCTCATTCCAACTAAATTCACCTTGTTCTTGTGTTTCTCCTGATAAACTCATCTTACACATACATACAATAATGTTGGCGCTAACACACTTTTATAAACTGCCATTTTTACCTCTTTTGAATCTTCATTCTTTGCAATAGTCCACATACAGCCAAATTATTATTATTATTATTATATTATTATTATTATTATTATTATTATTAGCACCGCGTCTTACTACCCGTTCGGGTTATACACACTTACGCTAATGTGTAATGGTAGGGTGATTGTGAGATGAAATGAAGGACCTACAGTTTAACGTGGAATCNTTACGCTAATGTGTAATGGTAGGGTGATTGTGAGATGAAATGAAGGACCTACAATTTAACGTGGGATCTGAACCACGGTGGAGGCCTGGCATTCCCCACATTCACAAGTTGTGATTAATAGATGTCTTGTCAGAGGTGAAGGAAGGGTTTGGTAATCAGATAAATCTTTGCCGGGACCGAGGATTGAACCCCGGCCGCCAGCACAGAAGTCTGACACCTTACCCCCTAGACCGCCAGGTCACCTTACAGCCAAGTATCCTCCAAGATGCATTCACCCAGCTGATAATGAAATAAGTGTGTTTTCCCCATCATGTCTTACTTCCTCAACCATACATGCTTTTTAATTATGTTAATGATGTAGGGGAGAGGAAAGAATTTATAAAATGTACCTGCATTTGCATCGAGGAAATGTGAGAAAACCATTTATTAAATAACACCCTCACCCTGATGAGACTAAACCCTGACCTCTCATTACAATGACAAGCCTGACTAGATGAGCCCAACATCCATATTTCATACCCAGTGACGCTAATTATATATATGTAAAATGTACATTAAAAATGAGCTCAGTCAGATAAATATATCTAGATGAAAATGCGAATTAACATTCTCACTTGTAACTTGAGTTATTTTTTCTTTTACTTTTTTTAGTGCCACATCTCACCACCTTTTAGATTATGCGCACATGTATTAATTATACTAATGATTTAAGTATGAGGAAGGTTGTATTTAGAAAAAGTGTATCCAAATTTGTGCGTAGAAAAGTGAAAAAACATCTTGGAAAAACCACCTTCAGTTCACCCAACCAGGATTCAAACCCTGATTTCCCTGTCATCGATGACAGTCTAGTCTATTGCGAGTGTGGATCCTTAAAACATGTGGCCATCAAGGCAGGTAAATGACATTTTTAACCAAGCAAAGATATTATGGCAGCAGGGACTATTTTATTCTACCTTAAACATAAAATCAAGAAATGTTATCAACACGAGTGAATTGTTCATATTTAAATTCATGTCCAAACTAAGTAAATCTCTATCTATGTATACGCTACCATTTTTTGGTTGTCACCGAATGTTTGACAAGCCCTCGCAGATCGAGGCAAAGAGAAGCCCATCTCGCTTACGTGTGTCGCTAGACGCTGCTCAGATGCATTCAGTTCGTGGAACGGATTTGGTAAAGTTGATGTCGGTTTATGAATCGCCTGTATGTGTTCGGGGCTATCCAAAACAGGCCATGGCTTCCAATTCTAATGAAAAATTGCATACACAAGTTGTACTTGTACACAAATATGATATGTTTTCATTCAAATTAAAAATAACCAACAATATATATTGATATGGACGAAGGCACAGTCCAATTTTAGCAGGAAGGGCCTTTTAGAAAATACAAAATTATTTTTAGTGGTCAAAGTTTATAACATTTTTAACATTTAGATTGGGTTATCTAATATAAGTTATGTCTATATTAATAAAATTAAGAGCTTTTTTGTCTGTCATGAGCAATGCGAGATAATTACTGCATGCAGAGGTCTGAAATAATAATTTAAAAAAAAAACAGTATTTCTATGCACAAACATGTGCACCTCGAAACTTGAAATTTTCAACTTTTAATTAGATTTTTTTTAACTTATTAAAACTGGGCTGGAAGAAATAAAATTATGAGGTTTTTTTTCTGGCTCTTTGAAGTAAAGAAAAGCATTGCTCAGGGTAACCACGCAATGCATTAGGCGGTTACTCCAAGCAACGCCAGGTACTTATGATAGTTGATAATATTTATCAAAAGTGATAGCTCTTTATCACATGACTTGACATATGCATACCTTAAGGTAAATCTAGTTATTTATTTAGCTATCAGACAAGGTTATTCCTATGAAAATTAGATTGTGCATAGATACCCTCTTTCCTATATCATCTTTAATATGTAACAAAATGTACCTCTAAAAGTGAAAAGAAAAAAGGTTTTCCTTAAAGAAATCCTAAAATGTATTTCGAGAGTAAAGTAGCCCAATTTAGTAGAGGGTGAAACATTTAGTTGGGCTGGCCTGTAAAAACAACATGGCTTTTCATGTACTAGATTTAAAGTTGCTCAAAATTATTTTAAAAATATATAAGTATCAAAATTTTAGTGACTCATAAACACTTAACTTATGTAAAATTTGATATCTTCAAGTGGAAAGTTGATTTAGTTACCTCAAGTCCTGTTGAATTCAAACTACTGGGTCGAGGCGGTGGTGTCTTACTGCTGGCACTACTTCTGTCCTCTAAGTCTCGTTCCAGCGCCTTCACAATGTCAGGCACACTCTTGGACAAACTCTGAATCTGTTGCACAGCAGGAGGATCCACGGCCGGCTGGTCGGAGTAATACATGCCATACTCACTGCTCTGCAGGGCACACGACGACGAAAACTCATACACAGGATTGACAACACTCGAGACGGGAACACTACCGTAACTGTCTGCACCTTTTCCACGCAACACTCCAGAGACGTAGACACTGTTGTAGCCTGTCAACCCATTCACATGGGCGGGCAAATGTTTCGCAGTCAGTGGAAGATGCTTAGATAATTTTAGCGAAACTGGTTGTGATCGTAAAGACGCTATAGAAACGTTTTCACTTAAAGGATGAGAATAAACAGGTTGTGAAGTCTGTTGGTAAACGTTTGGCAAGCTAGGTTCAGGCTCCGGTTGTAAAACGTGGGCTAATTCTTCTAAATCATTCAACGTTTTCAGCTCCATGTTGTCAAAGGGGCTGGACGTATCTGCCTCAAAATCTGACAAGTTAAAGCGAGACGTATTTTTCAGAGTGTGAGGAGTTGTGAGAGGCTGTGAGATGGGTACCGGGGTGAGGATGGTATAGTGACTAGATGTGTTGATCGCGCTGGTGTTATTAGGGGTGACAGGAGTGGAGATGGTGGTAGTAGGGTAAGCACTCACAGTTGTAGCGTCTTCCTCTGCTGCTATCCTTTCGCAACGAGACTGCCTCTCATGTTGGCGTGCTTCTCTCCATTCAGACATTTTAGATACTACCATAGTTTCCAGTCTAAAATCATATTCCTGTTGGAAAATAATAAAATGTTACTGGCAAAACAAATGGCCCACGCATTGGTGCATAGCTTTATAAATGTAGGCTTAGTCATAGTTTGAGTGGAGTGATAGCCAAATATTTCCTACAAATAAACTCAATTTTGTATTTGAATAATACCATTAAATTCTAAATGTTAATTGAATTCTTGGCAAAGAAACCTTAGTAACACACTTTAGTGTTTTTGTTTAAGGTGCGGATGTAGGGAACGCGAGAAAAGGCTAGTGTTTTCAGTTTTTATAGCATAACATATTTTTGAACAAAATTAATAAAATATTGCTTGCTTCAGTAGGTACAGACAGAGTTTAATTTTCTTCACATTATGAAATCAACGGGTGTTGAGTATCTGTCATGAACATAGCGGCATTAGATGACAAACTTTTTAAATTAAGATAAAAAGTTGTCATTAAATTCCAGGATACCCTTAACAGATATTCAAGAAAAGTATCTTCACGTGAAGAAAATTGTCTTTATGTCTGTACTGAAGCAATGTTTGATTTATTATGACAAAAAAAAACAGTTTTAATATATAGACTGCTAAAACATCTTAAATAACACAAATATTTTATCAAACGGCTAACACCAACATTTGCAAAACAATATTTTTCTTAGTTAATACTAAGAAAATAAACTAGTCTATCTGGTTAATCATTTATTTTTCATTTATTTGAGGTAATTAACGTGCACTTTCTGAACCGACTGATTATATCAGCTCAAGACTTGTAAACTAACTAAAATCTAAAACAGTCATAACATCCAGCCCCGGCCATTAATTCATCACCGATACATTTTTCGGCCATGCCAGGAATCGAACTGGGATCCTTATCTCAGTAGAAAAGCATGCTACCAGCTAAGCTAAGGTGTTGAACTATCTGAATAATCAATGTCCAATAAGGGCAAATATATTTTGTTTGGTTGCTTGCTAAATGTTTATAATTAAATTCAACCTTATCCATAAACAAATGTTTACATCAAGTGATTAAAGGCCTTCAAAACCAGCCACTTGTAAGAACCAGTCCTCCAGCTCACCTCCTGAACTGCAGTCTCTCTTGGTAAGCGATGTTGATACCCCATTGGTAACACAACTTTCCTCGGGGGCTTGAACTTTTCACTGATCTTCACCGGGATCCCATCAACGTAGGAAATCACTTTAAGGGCAAAACATATAATCATAAATGAGGGAGGGTTGTGTGTTGTGGTGGGGTTTACATACCTCTATAACCCTCTCAACCAAGTACACAAGATGCAGCCAACTTAACATAATCTGAACGCCCATTACCCCACATCATGAATGGTAGGTTACAACTATCTGGGTCAGTCCTGGACTAGCCAATAGGCAATATAAGCACCACAGAGTACCGCTACCATAGCTGTAGCCATTGAATTAAGGAAGTCTAAAATCATAGAAACAACCTAGCAGCATATTCTAGGAGTAGTAAATTTTTTGTGTTTTATTCTACCATGCCCAATTAACCAGCTTTAGGTTCGGTGTGTTCCGCGATGTCATGTGACCACTGGGACAATTTTCTGCATAATGTATAAAACAATTATGAAAATTTATATTTTTTTCTGTTGCCCTAGTTATAGGTACAGTAGGTAAATGGCTTATAATGTTTACTGCTATTCATTGTTTGGTAAATATAATAAGAAACGGTTTATATGTGATATAATTGTGTGTTCTGGCATACTGGATGGTTTGAAATGGAAGGGATAAGCGGGCATTATTATTTGGCATCAGCTGGCCTTGATTCAACCCTTATCTGGGTACTGATACAAGCAAATATGAAAGTTTGGGCATAATTTAGTTAATGATTGATATAAAAGTAATCTAATTGAATTTTAGCGCAAGGCGATTTAATACAATGTCACTCATTATGTACATTCTGAAACAGAATACAGTTCTCTCAGTATAACACAACAGTTATAGCTAAATAATTTTTTTTATGATTTCTTATATTAACCAACAATTAAAAATTGACTTTGAACTTTGGGCAAGATCGTTGAGGGTTTGAATCACAGGTTTGTTGAAGTTTCTTAAGGCCCTATTACACGGGGCAACTTGTTGCATGCAACTAGTTGACAGCCAGTTGACCGGTGTTCACAGCTGCACAAATTGTTACATGCAGCTAGTTGCTGTAACCAATGGTGAGCGCCATATCGAGAAAATGGCATCGAGGAATGAGAAACTATTTCTTCTTGTCTTGCTCACAACAAAATAGAAGATGCAGGCCAATAAAGATGTATATATACTCCATTCACGGTAGGAATTACTCTCTGAAAGGTCTTTTTTCCTACCAATATCCTACTATATAATAGATTTCTGGTAGGGAAAAAGGCCTTTCAGAAAACAGTTCCTACACTGAACAGACTTTATATACAATGTTATCTTCAAGACTGGAGAAGGGTCTATACTATAAGTCATTTGAGGATCTATGGACAGTATCACTTTTTTTAAATACTTGCAACAAGTTGCCCCGTGTAATAGGCGCCTTACTCTCCTTGTGGTGCAAAAACATGAAAGGTTAGATTGTGTTGGAGTTCTCTACAAGTGCGGCCCTTCGGGTTGATGATTTTCAGATTATGCTAAGCGCCTTAGAATCAATAATGAAGTTGTATAAGAAATTATTTGAATTCTTTAAAAGGAACATTAGCCCCACATAAAATTAATGTGTTCGGTGTTGTACACACAGTACATTCACCATCGGAGTGCTGATAACTGACAGTTAACAAGAGCTACTGGATCTACTCTCATGTATCCACTCGCCAAACGATATGATCTGTATTGACCATTTGTTGATTTAATGTCACTTTTGGCAGTCAAAACTTTAAAAACAAACAAATTAGATTTTAATTAAGTTTTTCTTTTAAGCGTTTTCAAATTTTGTGTTAAAAGTTAGTTACAACCACTCCTTTGGCGAATAGAATCTAGCCTATATGAGTGCCATTTCATTCAAATGTTTTGGTGAACCCCATACTTGCTGACCTTTCTTTATAAATAAGTTTTATCAATACATATTCGGGCAACTTGTTCTGTATTTAAAAAAAAATCTTTTATACTCTTAAATTATTAAGCTATGTAATTCTAAGCTAATATATGGTTGATTACTAATTGGGAAAGTTAACACATTCTAGATGCATACCGTAACATTTATTGGGCCCAAAAGAGCTGGGAAGCAAAAGCTATAGACAATAAGTATTGCCAAATGGTCACATCGAACCATGATCATGCCACATAGAACAAATAAATCTCAAGGGCTATGAATAGTGTAAATGTAAACATGTGGGAACAACCAAGTTTGAAAAGAAAATGGAGAATCAGCAATGTTGGAAATACTGAGCAACTTGATGTAAAAATGTTTTCAGAATTTTAATATACTATAGCCTACCGGTACTCTTTGTATTTCTATATTTTATTGAATTAATGTAGGCCCATTCAATAGAATAGGTATAATTTTTTTTTATATATAATGACTAAATGTAGTATTAGAATGCAGTAACCACAAATTGAAAAGGCCAAAATGTGCACGAATGTGGTTACAGATTCAACCTCCACCATCCTGACAAGAGACAAGATCATAGAGGTGATGATAAAGCTTCTATTAAAGATTAGTTATAACACCTTGAAAACACATGCATCATAAGCGATAAATATATGTCATGTTTGTAAAAGAATTGTTTCCAAATGTTTAAGAGACCTTTTAATGCAATTATCATCTTAACTAATATTTTACTCTTACAAAGTGAGACACCAGAGAACCTGCGAGTAAAGATTTCTAATTTTATGGAATTTGTTTTCTTGGAAAGTATGCCTACACGACAAAAATGGGAGAGTTGCTTAAGCATCTTATAATATTAATACAATGTATTTTACTTAAGACTTTTAACGATATCATTATACACACAAAGAAATGGTGACTTGGATAATACTGGTAATTATATTTGTTCTTACAACATTTAGACAACTCACCAAAATTTAAGTCCAAACTTAAATATACTATGCAAACAGTTAGTGGATGAGCAATATTGAGTGTTTTCGAGTTATTAAGAAAAGTATAGTTAACAACTTACAAACACATTTGTCTGTTGCAAAAGAGAGCAAAAGAGGGTAAAGTGTGGTCACTGTACAGACAAATATTGTGCATTAATCGAGCCTATGTACATAAGCTCTATTAATGCGCAATATTTATACATAACTTCAGTTGTGCAATTTTTAAATCAAAATTGTTTCTGCATCACTTATTAAAAAATTGTTTAAAATGTTGTATTTAGTATTATTGGATTCTTTTTATTTTTGTGAGATTAGTGTTAATACATTTTGTGGTTTTTGGGTTTAAGAAATAAAATTCGACTAAAAGGTACGATTCTAACTTTTCAACCCCAAAATATTGACTATTCAAGCAATGGCTCGATATTCAAGTAGGCCTTAGTGTACAGATGAACATTTTCAAATAGTATTATATCTATAATAAAGACTTAGTTACCTTGTTTGTCTTCACCTCTGGTGCTGGGGCCAGACATTGCACCTCTTCAAATAGTTCATCCAATTATTATGTCACCAACAAAATAATTTTGATAATAACCTGAACCCAGGCTTACATTACACATGACAGATATCAGCTGAGAATAATGACATCACAAACATGTCTCGCTTTGATAATGTGTATACGTTTTAAATAACATCTTAGAAAATGTAACTGATCTTCTATAGTAAAATATTTAACCTACAGTAGACAAACTTATTAATAACTGTACATTAAAATAAATATGATATATTTGGATAAAGAAAAATAGATTACTAATCTCTGTGTGTAACGAAAAATTTCAAAGATCCTAAGATATTTTATATTATGACGGTAATTACAGAGTTTCTCTCTCATACCTAGTAGATGAACCTAAAGATGATACTAGCTAAACAAGAAATGTATAGATGGATAGCAACATTATTTATTCCATGGATCCTCGTGAACGAGAGATCTAAATTCTTAGAGGTTCTTTTTAGGAAAATGTTTCATTTATTTTCAAAGGGTATATTTTATATGTTTTAAATTATATTCTGAAAATGTATTTGGGTTTTATGTAATACTAATAGTCTATTTTATTTAAATACATATAAAGTGAAGCTGCATTTATTAAAGAATAAATTACATAAATAAGTTCAAGTATATAAGAGTTTTTGATTTTTATAGCTTTGTGTTGTAGTATGGTGTATTAAAATTGTAAATTGTAAAACATTTCAAACTTAAGCTGTAGGTTAAAATAAATAAACTTCTAACTTAAAACAGTATTTATCTATTATCAAGAAAATTGAACATTTTATGATATATTATAGCAAAATAGATTTGTCCTTGCTATTGAGGATACTTTTGTCTTGACTATTGGTGAAGTTCGCCCCTATTACACACTACTTGAAACCCATTGTAAAAGGTGATTAGACTTTGAAGCTTTTTAGTTGCACGATTTGCCACTATTTAAGAAAGCATTGTGATCGTTGCTGAAAATTGTGCCGTTTTATAACAACAGCTCTTCAGATTTATAAGATTTTATCCATGCTCGATGGCTTTATATGGCAAAAATAAAAATAAATGTAAGTTTCAAAATTGTTTTAAAACTGACAACTCTTATTCGCCCTCAAATTTCTAGAGACATGATTGTGAGAAAAAAATACAAGAATGATTTATGGTCAAAAGAATTTTAGAAAAAAAAAAGTATAATGATAGATTTTGTGAAAAATATTTTTGGCCAAAAGATATTCTACAAGATGGATTGTAGCAGATACTGATGAAAGAATTTTGCAAAAGGAAAGTGTGCCTTTGCTTTTTATAATTTAAAATTATTAGTTTCTCTCTTAAATATTTCCACACTGTCTGCTCAATGTTTGCAATAAAAATACTTCTGCTAGAAATCAGTTACTACCACTCCTATGTTATTGGCTACTTATATGTATATGAGTTGCCTATTTACAAAAGCAGCTATATAAAAAAAAAAAAAGAGAGAGAGATATTGGTATCTCTAGATTCTTTAGCTCATTGGCTACGAGTTTAACCTCTTAAAACGGAGCAAAAATAGTTATGAACAATATAAAATCAAGGAATAAAAGTGGGTCAAGTAGCAAAAGAAGTTAAATCCACACGGTTTACTGTTGCAAATGAGGTTATATCCACCAGTAACATCTACAATTGCAAAAGCAATTAAATCCTTATGTATAAATGTCAACCTTATACTTCAAATTGCAGAAGCAGCTAAATTTTTTGTTGTAACAATAAGGACCATTTTTATCGATAATGTATCTACAATTAAAATTATTTTACTTTCAAATACAATTATATGAGGTTTAAAAATAATTATGAAAGTGGGTACAAGAAAGTAATATGTTAGTTACACTGGAGAACCGTTGGTATTTTAACAATAGATCGAAATTTATTTGTGTATTACTTTACAGTCTTATCGTAGGTAATTTCTTCAAAAATAATGGATCAAGACCTTAATGGCATATTTGAGGAAGAATGCATGGTTGAAACTCCTCCTAACAAGTCGAGGAAGAAGAAAACACATCCAGAAACATAGAAAAGGAACATTGAAAGAAAGGCCAGGTATGTGAACAAACTTCATATCGTTGTCATTATACTTCTACTTTGAGCTCTTAAATTAATAGTATAGTATGTAATTCACTATTATTTTTCCAGGCACCGTCCAAAAGGATTTCCAAGGATGCCCACATGTGATCACAGAGGTAAAAGTGGATATAAGTGCAGCCAGCTTTCTATGCAAGACATCAGAAAAATCCACTTTAAATATTACAAGGAAGCAGACCTAAAATCTAAAAAGAACTTTATTTTACAACATGTTTCAGTTTCATCAGCAAAACGGAGTCGCCTTCCCGAAGGTAGTAACTCCAGAAGGAAGGTGAGTCCTACTTTCTTTTTACCCAAGCAAAGACAAGATAATAAGGAAAATGTTAAAGTATGCCGATCTGCATTTTTAACAATTCTTCAAGAGAGCCGCAATCGTAGTCAGAAACTCTGCCACAAATACTTTGAATTAGGCATCACTCCTCCTGAAACCCGTGGAGGTCTTCGGAAGAGAGTAATCTATGAAAAGAAAAGGGTTGCTGTCAAAGAATTTATTAAGACATTCAAACCAATACAAAAGCACTCCTCAAGGGGAAGAAAAAATAATACTATACGACAGTACTTACCAAGCGAACTTAGTGTAAATAAAATGTGGAAGAAGTACATGGAAGCAAATCCCTCAGAAGATCTACAGGTCCAGTATGAGTTCTTTCGAAATACTTTCAATGAAAACTTCAATATTGGATTTGATGCGCCTTACACTGACAAATGTTCAACATATACAAGGCTTGAGTACCAAATAGATAACGAGAATGACAACAATAAAAAAGAAGATTTAAACATAGAGTTCAAAGGCCACAAAATTCGTTCTGAAAGGTTTTATGAAATATTGCGAAAAAAGAACGAAGATGAACTGGTAATAAGCTATGACTGCTAGAAGAATCTTGTACTCCCTAAAATACCAGACCAAGCCGCTTATTACAAACGTCAACTATACCTTTACAATTTTACGATATGTGAAGGAGTATCAACATCTCCCCAAAACAAGACCAACACGTTTGCCTACCTTTGGACTGAAAACAAGTTTGCCAAAGGATCCAACCAAATATCCTCAGCTGTTCATCACAGGCTCACACAATGTGAACTGGATGGTGTCACCACAGTCAAACTTTTCTCTGATGGCTGTGGTGGCCAAAATAAGAACAAAACCATGATTGCAATGTTGTCACGATGGTTATTACTGGAAGCTCCTATTAGTGTAAAGAAAATCATCTTGTACTTTCCTATCGTGGGCCACTCATTCATTCNCGTGGGCCACTCATTCATTCCGCCGGATAGAGTGTTTGGCAACCTGGAACGACAGTTTCGAGCAAAGAGTGTTATTGACAACCCAAATGGGTATATCGCAGTGATTGCGGAACACTGTACAATAGAACATCTTGGAGAAGGTTGTCCTGTTCAGGACTGGAAATTATATGGAGATGAAGTGTTGAAACAACCGGGTCAATGGCACTTTCAATTCCAGAAATCAAAGAAGATTGTTTTTTCAAGGTCAAAGACTAGGAAACTTGTGATGGTTCAAGGAGAACCATTTTATGAGTTTGAATGTGGTGAACCAAAATCCCTGGTCAAGAAGTGTAAAACATTCTCAAATGCAAGGATTCCAGAAGTTCCAAGAGGTGTCCCAATCAAGCTTGCTAAAGTAAATTATGTGCGCTCTTTGCTAATTCTTCACTATGGAGAACAGTGGCAAGACGATCCCAAACTCAACTTTTACACCGAGGTTTTTCTTCAACTGGATTTACTACAGTCTGATGAAGGAACTGATGAGGAAGATATCCTGCTTGATTTGGAAATTATCCCTGAAGATGACCATGAAGTTGTTGCATAAATATTTATATTTCCTGTTATATTAAAAAATGTTCAAAATTTTACTTTTCATTGAACTAAAAAAAACTTTTATGAAATTTGTTTTGCCAAACATGTTTTCTTCTGTCTTGTTTTATTTTCATTTGAATTCGACATAAATTTAAAAGAGTATTAGATGTATTTCTTAAATAAGCAACTAAATGTCCAAAAAATGACTTAAGATTTAACTGTTTTTGCATCAGTGTATAAAATATAAATGGTGGTCACTCCAGTTCCAAAATCAGCTTAATCCTTTGTCCAGTTGCAAAAACCAGTCAAGTGCATTTCATTTTATTTAATAAAAATTGGAATTTTTATGCCATATTATACACATTTTGTAAAATAAAAAAATGAATTTTTCTTTATTTTTTAAGAAACGATTCTTATTGATAGCTTAAATGAGAAAAATTGTAAAAAATTTTTGGCCTTAGCCAAAAATAATTTCAAGTGGATTTAACTACTTTCGCCAATGGGTAACTCATATGTATAATTGTTATAACAGTGATTTTTCTACTGCCTTATTATCAGATATTATCTATATACAAAAGTAAAAAAAAGTTTAGTTTTTATTGATGGATGGTGCTCTAGAACTGATACAAGTAAAACACTGTATTTTCTCAAACCATCAAATCACTAAGAAGTATTTATTACCATTTATACTTGCAAGTAAACGGCAAATCAAATGTTACTATAATCATATCTAGGCCTATTTAATATGATATGGTTTGGAATATTCAGACATCTCACTAGAATCAAAATCCAGATGAAAAACATTTATTTGCACATGAAAGGTTAGAAAGTTTAAGAAAGAAGGGGACGATGCTCAAAAAACTTACCCATAAATAGTTCACTGATTGTTTGTTAATTATTAAACATTTGATAGTTTTTCTATCACAAAAATATAGAGAATCAATAGAAACTAAAAATTATATTACTTGCAAAAGTATTAAATTATTCACAGAGGATTGAAACTGCTCACATCCATATGTGTTTAACTCTTTTATTATGACTGTACTACAACTTGGTAGTAACAATCGGTATCTTACTGCAAGTAATATTACTTCAATAATTTAATTAAATAATATTTAGGGATGATAGGGGCTATCAATAAATGTCTTGGCACTTAAGTCAAATATAGTATTTGAAAAATGTCTACTTGAAGGCGGGAAACCTACCTGGCACTATTATAAAGAAGGAAGTACCAAAGCACTACGTTTATATTTAATTTTTTAAATAATAAAACTATATTGAAACTTTATAGTGTGTATGCAAGAACGAAATGAGTAAAAGTGGAAGGTGAGTGGTATTGATTGGCCTCGTCATTGAGTCTTCTGCAAGAATCTACCCTCTAAGTTATATAATTAACACCACTCACACTTTATAATGTGAATCAATATTTTTTAAACGAACTCAAAAATCACACTCCTCCTTCACTCTTCACGTTTGCTTATTTCATTCTTGCATTCTGCCTTATCCCTCTATTGAAGGAAAAACAATAATTTTCATGTTCAGACAAATTAACCTAAATACTACTCAACAGGATTAAATCAAAAATCCCCTCAGATTCTATAAGATAGATGATAATATTGACTAATGCCTTAGTCGCGTTTAAATAATAGTTTATATCCATGTTATTATGATCAAATTTTACAAAAAAAAAAATCTTTTTATTCAATAGCTATCACATTCGGGATAGAATAATTTTTGTCTAACAGTAAAATGTAAACTTGGAGGTTCAAACTTCTTTTCAAAATTTAAGTTGCGTGCGCGCGCTATTCCTCAACGACAGTAACGCCATTTGGCTTCAATTTCTTATCACTGAAACTCAAGAGTAGCCAGACTCGTATATCTTTGACTCTGGTGAAGATGTAACTAGATGATTTTTAATTCTTTGATATCCTCAGTTGGCAACAGTTTTGTCAACATTAATAACATGAGCGTGAATAGATGATGATCAAAATATTTTTAAAATGTCAGCTTTTAAGAAAACGAATGTTAAAGTATTTGATAAATCAGGTTTAAAAACTACACCTGACACATTATACTGGAAAAAATTAGGGGTTTGTACATTTATAATAGTTCCAAATAAAAAATGTGTTAATTTTACTAATTTCCTCATAAACGTTTGTCACTAGGTTAGTAGAAAATAAAAGGCTCTATTTAAAGGTAACACAAAGGTTTTAGGCTTAGAATTTTAAAGCTATACCATTTTTTTTGTAATAGGCCTAAATGTTTAACTAAAATTAATCTAACCATACCTAATCCATTAAATAATTAAGTTGGATCCAACATCAAAATGGCCATGCTTCAATCTAAGGCTGTATCCGAATAGTCTACTTATGCGGCGTCGCGTTGGCTCGTGGCGTTGATAGCTGCATTGGCATTCACGTGACCAAGTGTAGATCTGTCCGAATAGTCGCGGACTAGACCGATGCAGTCTTCTAGAGGTCTTGGTAACCATGAATACGAAAGCTTACGAGCCATCCGGTTTTCTTGCGGTGTTGGTGCGGTGTTTTACTGGCAATTGTTTAGTATTATTGGTTCGTCTGTTGAGCACCGACTTACACAAATTATTCGGTAGGAAGCAGCACTGCGGGCCCAAGTGTGTTGCCATTAGAATAGTTTGATGCAGTCTTCCCAATGAAAACCGCGAGAAGTGTAAAATTATCAAGTCTGCATCAAGTCAAGTGTACTTGACTATTCGGATACAGCCTAAGTCTTTTATCGCAATTCTCTAGCTATGCAAGGTGTATAACCAGGACATCTAGTAAGACACGTTTCTAAAGTAAAAATAAAAAGTTATAGCCTTGCACTCTTGTCAATTGGATCACCACGGTGCTAAAGAGCACATACACCTTAATATTTCTTAGCACTATTTCTCCCCAAAATTTTGAATATTTTGCTAACCATAATATAGGGTGGTTTTATTTATCTATGAGTAACTTAAGTAGCTGAAAACCAATTCGGGTACGAAACAAGATTATGTATATACATTCAACTAATGCTTATCTTAAATATTTTAATTGAGTGTCCATTAACATTTAAAAAAATGTATTAGGCTATAATTTTTTTATTATTATTTAGCACCACGTCTTACCTCCCATTTGTGTTAAACGCTTAAGTACTAATTACTCTAGTGGACTAGGAATTGAGGTTGAATTTAGAGGAAATTAACCCGCATTTGCATGGAGGGAGAGTGTAAAACCATTTAGGAATCTCCCCTCTCCCGTCCAGTCCAGTTCACCTGACCGAGATTCGACCTTCAATCGCCCTGTTCTCGGCAGTCTTATGTCAACATGATATTATAATCTTAAATAGTAAGTCAAACATCTATTTTGTCACTGACCCTAACTTTTATTACAGGTTCCTGTTCTAGTGAAAGAGTTTGGTCCCATAGACTACATCGACTTCTCACCAGCAGAACCCCACTATTTTGCCGTGACATGTTCTGTCAGGGTGAGTGTCAGTTAATATTAAATATAGACATTTACAGTGAGCATTCAAAAACAACTTTTACTTTTTAAAATTGTTATTTCAAATAACTTTATTTAGGTTATCATAAGATTAATTTAAATATCCAATAATAAGATAGGATTAATAAAAATATGGCTTGGACTGAGACACAAACCCTAAACCTTTAGTCACCATACCACAACTCAATCAGCAGTATATTAATGGCATGTTAAGCCAAAAGACAACTATTTCAATTTATATCACGAGCACATTTTTACGTTTAGTCGTTTTATTGCGTGAACAGAGAAGGGGGTTAAAATAGGTACAATAAAATCTTATTTGAAATTTATTCATTCATTTAATTCATTGCGTATTCATTTTAACTGTAATAAGGAGAAATATGAATTTATAACATAAAGAATGTACTTGGATGGAACAGCAAATTAGGTTAATCGGTACAAATTCCAAATAATCTTGTCTCGATAGTTAACACAAGCAAATTCTAGAACCCATTTGACTGTAATAACAAGTCTTTAACATTAAATCCTTTACACACATTTAATAATTTTGTGAAACATGTTACGTGTTATGTCTTAACTTTCATTTTGGTTTTATACTGCTAATTTTTTTTAAACATGTGTAAGTTTCTTGAAGAATAACCTAGTTAATTTTTTTTAACCTCTCTATCAATCATCTTTATATTGTCACTGTTTAAATATCATAAACCTTACAGAACATGTCTTCATTGTCAACATATTTTCAAACTATATACTAGTGTAATTTATTGTTCTACAATAAGTTCATTATTGTTGGCATACTAATTTATCCTTTTTTTTTTTGTTAAGTCATAATCTTCATAAAACCAATTATCTTTATCTCAAGTATTCAAGATTTTGTAGATTCTTTAAGTTATAATATTAATAACTCTAACCTGGTCAATTTGCTAGTTTACACTTTTCATTGCTTATCAGCTAGTCCTTTAATCTGTTACTACTTTAATATTGCTTTGCATAGATTTATATTTTTTGCTTGTTTTATGTTAAGTCATTTCAGAACTTTACTACTTAACAATCTCAATGATGATTTTTTTTAGAAATGTTATTGTACCTGTTTTATTTGACTTAATTTCTTGATTAGTTTCTCTTTAAATAAATTATCTTCATTTTATGGTTTTTAGTATTATAAAAAGTATCTTGGATCTAAATCTGATAATCAAATTGTTTTCCGACATGGGGTTGAAGCAAAACCAACTTTTCACACATTTTTGCCAACGCCAGGATTAACCAAACTTTACTATACATATAACAAGAATTTTCAAACAAGAACAAACCCCCCCCCCCCCNATTTTCTTTTCCTTCTTCATCCCTTGCTTTTCACTTCATTTTTTTGCCTACCCCATGCCATAATTTGTATGTGTAGGGGGCCTACAGTGAAAAAGAGAGGGGATATTGCCCCCTCCCACCCCTGACTTATGCCATATGCCATAGAATTGCTGGTACAAATTCTAAGAAGTATTGTTATGAGCTTAAATATAAAATAAACCTTCACTAACTTTCTTCTATAGTCAATTCCCCAGAGTAGTGGTAATAACTGACAGCTAGAAAAAGTTACTAGATATACTCTCATGTATCCATTCACCAAACCATAATGATCTGCAAGGCCATATATTGATTTGTTGTCACTTTTAGGAAGTCAACTTTCACATCAAACAATACACTTTTTACATCTTCTGTTAGCTGTCAATTATCACCACTCCTATGACAAATGGACTATAGCGTCTACTTCTCCCATCACTGTGCCGACATATTACTCCTTGATAAAACAAAACCTACCTTTGAATTAGTACATCACTCTTTGAATGTTTGTGTTTTTCATATCATAGGTGCAGATATACAACTCCATAACCAAGCTGGTTAGTAAAAACTTAAATCGTTTCCAAGAAACAGCTTATGGAGGATCTTTCAGGCCTGATGGCAAATTACTTTGTGCTGGAGGAGAGGAAAGTCACGTCAAGCTTTTTGATGTGTCTTCTAAATCTCTGCTCCGAGTATTTAAGGGACACTCCAGGTATGGTATTGAAACTTAATGACAGGAAAATTTCAGTAAACTGGAAAGTTTTTTTTTAGTACCACATCTTACTACCCCTTCAGGTTATACGTATATGTACTAATTACGTGAAGGAATTATGGATAAAGAAGGTAGAATTTAAAGGAAGTGTATCCATATTTGCGTGAAACGAGAGTGGAAAACCATTTTGTAAAAATAAAAATCAGTACACCTGGCTGGGGTTCAAACCTCGATCTCCCTGCAGCAGTATAGTCTAATGCTAGAGTAACACCTTAAACTATGTGTACACCGAAGAAGCTTGAACAGATTTAAACTAAAGTTTAGTTAAATGGCATTACTAAGCTAACCTTGTATTCACACGAGACAAAATTCTGAATATAATTCATTCATGACCTAAGTTTACTTGGATGACAGATCAAAAAGTTACGAGAAAATAGTCCCTAATATATCCCTACGCCGACAGCTGACATATATCACTTTGGATAACTGTAATGAAAACAGATGGTAATATATGTATTTAGTAGTTAACCACAATAATTTAAGCCAATATTATTTATATATCTATTTGAGGTCGGACACTAAGCTTATTTATCATTTTATTCCACTTATTATTCCCAGCACTACCACAAAAGCTCTAATGAAAATAGCTCCAAAATGGCAACTGACGAATTTAAACCATGTGGTTGAATATGATGTAAACAAGTATTTTCTCTTTTCCAAGTAAATATGATGCCTGTATTAAAAGGTATTGAATATTGGTGTATGCACTATATTACAAATAGTAAATAGGTAACGTTCCAAAATAAAGTTATAAGTACTTTTAATTATGTATAAATATTGTTTTGATTTGGATAAAAAGAGATTATTAAAAGCAATTAAATACTATTAGAAAACTTAGGTTTACTTTATTTTAAGTGTAAAATATAACATGTAACTAAACAACTTAACATTTATAACAAAACATTGATCTTTTACAAGGGTTGGCAACCCAAAACCTAAACATATGATTTTTGAACTGTCATCCAGGTAAAAACCTATCATGAACAGAATATAATTAGAATTAATGTGTATTAAAATGTAAAATGATTATAGTGTTATAATTTCACCCAAATTGTTGAATCTTTAGTGAATTTATAACTTGGAAGAGCTGTCATTTGAAAGAAAAAAAACCTCTTAATTAGCTACTGTATCACAAATAGCCAACATGGCACTAAGTCTATTAAGTATAATTAACTACAGTAGTAGGTTTAAAGGTTGTATTTCTTTTTATAACTTTTGAGTTGGAAAAGGAAACTTTTCTCTAATGTGGATCCTATCCTAAATGTTACCACTTCACACAAAGTTCTGAAATATAAAATACCCAACTTTTTAAGATTCAGAATTAACCGTTTTTTAATATCTCACTAGGGGTACTTTGAAGTACCTTTTTAGCATATAGCCCAAACAGATAGTGAGATGCCACGGTGCTAAAAAAAGAAGTACCTATTTGTTCTTCCTGAGAGGTAATTATTTAGGCCTATATAGAAGAATTTACATGAAAAAGGGATTGCAACAAATAGTACAAAATCTACATAAACCTACTGTAAAACAATAAAAAGAGGATTTCCTTTAACACTTTCCTCATTAAAAAGAAATAGTACATGCTTCAAGTCCTACAGCCTGCCCAGGCAGATCACATTATTACACTATTGGTATAGATATGAAGGCATAGTTAAGAGGAAATGTATCCAGATTTGCATAGAGGAAAGGGGAGGGGAAAACATACTCTGGTACACTTGGCCAAGATTTTAACCACAACCTCCCCATCATCGTCAAACTAGACTAGATGAGAATGACACCTTAGTCTGCATGCCCCCTGGTGTGAGTGGAAAATATTAGTAGGCTAAATAAATAACTATAGGCAGCTATTATACCTTTTTACTAACACTTTAGTTAAAATCTAGATCCCTGTATACTATAGAGGTGTCCCTTGTTCCTAACCAATCAATACAAACTGGTTACTTCGCCAAACAACCGACTCCACCTCTTACTGGATATCTAGTTAAAGATTTGTTTGTTTCTGACAAATGTGCTTGTGTATTTTCCCAACTCTTGTAGTGCGGTCCATCGCTGTTTCTTCACATTGGACAAAACGCACATCGCCAGTTTCTCAGATGACAAGACTGTACGAGTGTGGGACATCCCCAGCGAGAAAGCCATCTCTAGTTTCAGCGGCCATACGGATTATGTAAGGGCAGGGGCAGTGTCTCCGGTATCCCCTGACATTGTGCTTTCGGGAGGTTACGACAACCATGTACGCATGTTCGACACTCGGACAAATTCAGAGGTGTTTGTGGTGGACCACGGCGCACCCGTGGAGAGTGTTTTGTTCCTGCCAACAGGAGGCTTGTTCTTGTCTGCAGGTAAATAGAACATTTATTTGTTGGATGTTGTTCACACTGATAGGAACCAGGAACTATTCTCATGCTCGTAGTTTTTATATCACTCAAAATAAAATTCAGTCCAATAAATTAAAACAATTATTTTCAGGCTTGAGACAAGTTGAGTAAATTGTCTCCAGCATTTTGGCTGTAGGTGCAAGTCATCATCTGAGTTGAATGTTGAATCAAGTTGTTTGGATGAGAACTTGAGGCCCATTGCAACTAAAGCTGAATCATCAGAAGCATTTTTTTTAGCACAGTTCAAGCTAGAAAATAATAGTTTTAATCAAATACCAGTCACTAAAGTCTTCAAAACAAATTATAGCAATAGATATGTTTAGATAAGGTTTTGATAATGCTAAAGTATAGTAGTTTTAAGTACTAATTACGCTAATGGATTAGGAATTAGGAAGGTTGAATTAGAGGAAGTGAACCCGCATTTGCGTGGAGGGAGAGTGGAAAACCATTTAGGAAAAACCATTCCCAGTTCACCCGACCGAGATTCAAACCTCGATCTCCCCGTCCTCAGCAGTCGAGCTCGACACGACTAGCGTGTTAGCCAACTACGCCACCGAGGCGGGTATAGTATAGTAGCGTATTGCTCACATAATGTCGCCATCCTAAATTGGTACTAAGACTGAAAAGACTAGGTTTAAATGTGATTACTCACAGAATAAAGAGTAATGATAACATTATTACTTACAAACTAAGCACAGTAATATATAATATTGTAAAATTAATTGTAAGGTCAACCTATTAGACATTTAATCTCTTTGGCAAGCTGGTTGGACGTTGTTTTTAACAAGTAAGAAGCAGAGCTACAAAATACGTCCAAGAACTCAATATTTCCCCAAAACATAAAATATGCATTTACCCCAAAAACCACAGCGCACAACATTGAACATTTTATATAGGCTAGAGGGATTAATGATTATTGCTACATAGTTTCGAAAATTCAAATTTAAACATTCTTTTGATTATACAGTTAATTAGGCTGGAAAAAGTATTGGGTGTAAAGTAAAATTAATTGCATAGGAGCCACTTTGTTGGCTACATGGTCTTAGGCTGAGGTGGGCAACATAATTTTTAATGTGGCCATAGTTGTGGCGAATAAGAAGTGAAATTCTTTGCACCATGTAAATACTGAGAAATTGCTGCTCAATCAAACACATAAAACCACACACATGGTCTGAACAAGTTTAGGCCTATTAAAAACATGTAACCTTTGACTACTCACTTATTGCTACTTCAGACATAAATGATAAAAAATTGTTCATATTAAAAATTTTGGACAATTTAATGCAAAATTTGACAATCCTATTATCTGACAAGTTGTACAAACATTGGGTGGATCTGAACTCAATGCACAATGTTGCCCATCCAAGGTCTAAGGTGTCACTCTGGCAAAAGACTAAACTGCTGTTAATGGGTAGATTGTAGCTCTATCTCGGTTCGGGTGTACTGGGGGTGGTTTTTCCTAAAATAGATTCCCACTCTAACTATGCAAATTCAGGTATTCTCTAAATTCATCTCGTCTTTAACCCGTTAGCGTAGTAAGTAGGCCTACATAAGCATATTACACAAATGGTTAGTAAGACTTTGTGATAAAAAAAGATGTAGTTCTTTGCCACACTTACAAAAGTACGCCATCTATCCTTATTCTGAACTAGTTCTATCCAGTCCACCTCATTATACTTTAGCCCTATCTTGAGCTAGTTATATCCAGTCCACCTTATTACACACCATTTTTATATTAGCTGGCTATATCCAGTCCACCTCATTACTCATTAACACTGTCAAATGATATGTTGTTTGCAGTATTCGCTAAATTATCATCCTCAATATATAGGCTTACTTTGTACAAAATTTAATTGTCTCCGAGAAACGGCAGCTTTCTCATTTCCATATGAAGTTGGTAAATGACCTTTGACATTCTTTTAGACCTTCAAGTGAGAACTAGAGGAAAACCTAGTCAATGTTCTTTCAAGAATTTCTTTCCAGTCGGGTGACATAATTTAGTAGCTAAGTGGAGGGAATGGTGTACTTTGCAATATTTGATGATTTGTGCAGTGTACCATTTAGTCACACCTCTGATTATTATTATTAGTGTGTTTCGGTAGATGGTACTTTGCGTTCTAGTGTCATCTAAGATGTGAAGTGCTAGAGGAAGAGTGGAAGTTGAGCGTATAGGGAGTCTATTGTTTTATAATGGTATGGGCCTGATCACGTGCCTTGCAAAAGTGGAATTGTCAAAAAGAGGATTATTTTTAGTGCCTGGTGGTAAACTGTAATATACCAGTAGTACGTAAGTGTGTTCTGATGTATCTACCCGATCTATTGTAAGCCATACATAATCATTAATATATGTTGAAGTTTCCTTACTTTGTTTTATTACAAGTGGATTTCTCTTATTCGTAAAATAATGAAGGGTAGTTGCCAGGTGCCAAGATTCAATCAACAGAATTTCTTGGTCAGCCATGTGACATAAAAGGTTTAGGTCAGGTAGGACAATGTGTGGGGTGAAAGTATGAATCCGTACAAAAAACAATACAGCACAAACATTGATTTTTGCCGGGCGGTCAGTAAAATCACCAGGTCAAAAGGCCCAGGGGTAACATTCCTTAAAGTAGTACTCTCCTCCATTGAAATGTCTGTCCAAGGCAAGTTAGGAGACGTGAATCTATGTGAACAGGTGGGCCATTCCGAGAGACGAAAACTTTATGAGAAAGAGTGTCATTCTTAATGTTGCAGGTGTGTGATTGCCTCTCTCTGATTCACACAATGCTTTTCATGCAATCCTTTAGGACAGAAAGGATGTCAGGAATGGGATGAAACACATTTTTGTTTGTGAATGTTTCCTTTATTACAGCGTTTTCACAAATTATTAAGTTCGATTTAACTTACATATACAATAGGTTTTTGAAAAAAAAAAAAGTGTTTAAAAGCTTCTTTTTCAAGTTTTAAAATTGATAATCTACTTAATCAATAGTTAATCCCAGGTTGTAAGTGTTTGTAGTGACTCTTGAGTTTGCCGCTCTAAAATTTTGTCTGAAACTGAGTACTCGTTAAATATTTGCTGTCGAAATATAGGTGGACATTTTTTAGAATTGAGACTTCTCTTATTCTATGTTCTTGTGTTTCCAATAACGCTGATAAAGTTAGTGTCGAATGTGGTCTACCACTGTTTTTCACATGATGGAACCACAAACCTCGCTTGCTTATTAGGGCATACTCTGCACCCCTAGTAAAAAGAAATAGAAATATAAGATACATAATGCTGTCGTTCTTTAACCCAAAAGTGAGTTTAATAATTATTTAAGAATATCCCACAAAATGAAGAAATTCTTTGTTAATTTTAAGTTTTGCAAATAAATTAATAGATTAAGTGAACTTCAAGTCAAACCATGTTAGGCTTATTGTCTACAGCTTCAAAAGTTAATGCAACCCAATGTTGTTGTTTAAATATTTTACTGTTTACGAGTTGAGATGTGAACTGCCGCCAAACCCCTTCTTGACCTCGGTTATGTTTTAATATGAAAACAAAATGTTTAACAATGAGGTTTAGTGGCTATATTATTTCATAATAATGGAAATTGATAAACAAAAATAAAAAATAATCTTATAATTGAAAATGGAACGTAGGAAGCCTACCTAAAGAGAAAAAAAAATGAGAAGAATGCAATGCACAAAGGCGACATTATTCTCCCCATATTTTTCCCCCTTTCTCTTGGTATTTATTTACTTAAGGTCAGGCCTTATATCTAGCACCACATCTCTCCATCTTCTGCTATCCTATTCTTGTCAATATGTGAAATGCATCTCATCTCACTGATCGTATTCTTGAGGTAGGATATTCTTGATCGTTCCTTCAATTTCCCCCACCCTAACATATTTACTTCATAAATGTTCTGAATAAAGTTGTCATGTCTCAATATTTCCTATTGTCTTCACAGTAATTTCCTTAACTTGTTTATTTATTTTATGATTTGTTCATTACTCTGTCTATCCAGCTTGTTCTTGTTAGTATTCTCCAAAACCACATTTCTGCTGCCTCAAGTCTTGTTTTTTCCTGTTTACCTAAATATCAGGTTTCGCATACGTATGTCAGCACACTCCAAATAAACGTTTTAACAAATTTTCTCCTAGTCTCTATACTGATATGTTTAGTTAATAATAGGTTTCTATTATTTTGGAAGGCTATCAGTTTTTTGACCTCGGTAAGGCATCTCTTTTCATTACCCAAATATCAGAATTCACTCACTTGCCATAGTCTTGTTTCCCCTATTCTTATATTAGCCTTCATTTCATCTTTTGTTTTGTCTCGTTATGAAATTTGTCTTCTTGTGTTTATCTTTAGCTTAAACTTTTCTAACGTTTTTATTAATATCACAAGCATTCTGTTCATATCATGTTCTGAATTTGCTAATATTGCAATTTTGTCTACAACGTGCGAATACTGTAATCATGTTTTCCATTAGTTTTGATTCCTTTTGTTTTCTCTTTCATGGTTGTTAATACACCTTCTACGAGCAAGTTAAAACAAGTAGGGTAACCATGTCTTATTCTGCTTCTTATTGTTTACTTCACTTCTGCTTCCGTTTACTTCTATTTCTGTGATTTGTCCAGAATCTGACGCTTCTCTTTCCAACCAAGTCTGATCTTGCTCATTGTTTGAAACTGAAGCTTTCGATCTCCCTTGTCGAAAGCTTTTTCCAAATCAATGAATGCTACATAAGACTTCTAATCTTCTTTCTAGAATGGGACCTAATGCTCGCTCTAAAGCCATATTGGTCATTTTCTAAATTCTGATTTAATCATAACTTGTGAATGTGTGGAATGCCAGGCCTCCACCGTGGTTCGGATCCCACGTTAAACTGTAGGTCCTCCATTTCATCTCACAATCACCCTACCATTACACATTAGCGTAAGTGCGTACAACCTGAACGAGCTGCTGCTGATGATAATAATAACAATAACAACAACAATAATTTCAATTTCCTTTATTATAGTGCTGGTCAACAGTCATAAGGCCTATAACAAGCCAGCACTGAAAGTACACAAGTACCATACAAATACATATATTAACACGAGAAAATAAGATAAGCAATAATAGCTAAATAATTTTATATATTGTTGAATAGATCCGACAATAAATAGTTATTACTATAAGAATAAAAAATAGCAATAATAACAAATGATTAAAGAATGGTTACAAGCAGTAACAATATGCAAAAAAATAAATCAGAATATTGTAAATTTAAATATCATAGACAGAACATATACATGAAAAATTATTAATATTGGATTTCCTTAAATAACTCTCTAAGTTTAGCTTTCCTTTTATTATGGCAGTTGAATTCGACAAATCTAGAATTGGCGCTATGGATACAACGACCTATATAGCTCACCTTATAAGAGCTATTGAGGAAAAAAAAATTGTATTACGAGAAGTTCGAGAAGGGATAAGAATGCCTACATGATCAAGGGCAAATTTGCAAGAAATTTTGCTAATGAAAATATTAAAAACAAAAAGGGCATCACAATAAAGAAGAGAGTTTGGAGCCATAAGAGTTTTAGAATTCTGTCATAATCATAATAAATCCGGTTACTAAAGTATTTATCATTGCACATGACAAATTTTCTTTGAAGCTTTTCCAACCTAAGAGAGTCAGTTAAGGTAATGGAATTCCATGCAACAGTAGCGTATTCTAACTTAGATCTAACCAGGGCGTAGTACAGACATAAAAAACAGCCAACTTTTTTAAATGATGACGTAATAAATTTAATAAGTCCAAGTAATTTCAATGACTGGTAAATTACATGGTCAACATGATAGTGGAAATAAAGTTTGTTATCCAGAACACCAAGATCATTAATATAAAGGGTGCGAACTATGTTTTCATTGCCCAATTTATCATTGAAAGAGAAAGGATTAGTTTTCTTAGTAAAAGTAGTAATAATAATAATAATAATACATTAATTATAATAACAATCATGATCATCATCAATAATAAATTAATTCTGATCTATTTTATTTTTAATGCTGTTTTTAATAATCTCACTTTGTTCAATTTTTGTTTATTGGTTTATTTTTTTTCTATATTTTTATCACTATCTGTTATTATTATTATCATCATATGAAAACAAAATTTAAAAATACACAAAATGTTGTATGTATATTAAAATTGTTGTTGTCCGACAACCTAACTTGATCGGTAGCGTGTTTGTCTACTGAGCCAAGGGTCCTGGGTACGATTCTTGGCGTGACCAAAAAATTTATCATTGATAAAATGTGGGTTAAACCTTTCACATTGAAGAAATAACGACCAGTGACTGAATGTTGTGCCAGTTGTAGATTTAAGTTAGTTTATAATTTGTATGCTGATATCACTTCGTTCAGAAAGTGCAGATTAAATATTGCAAATAAATGAAAAGATATTAAAATTGTTAAACCACTGTAAAATGAAAGGATAAGGAAGGGAGATAACCTACATAGAAATATAGGTTAAACTTTTATATAAACAAGTGAATGTTTATCTGATTACCAAACCCTTCCTTCACCTCTGACAAGACATCTTGTGAATGTGAGGAATGCCAGGCCTCCACCGTGGTTCAGATACCGTGGTTCAGATTCCACGTTAAACTGTAGGTCCTCCATTTCATCTCACAATCACCCTACCACTACACATTAGCGTAAGTGCGTATCACCCGAACGGGTAGTAAGACGCGGTGCTAATAATAATAATAATAATAATAATAATAACAAAAACAAGTGAATGTGTCCATTTGTACCCATTTATTTGCACACACTTTATACATCCATAATGTAAATTTGTTTTACAGGCGGTACAGAAATCAGAGTATGGGATGCTCTGTCTGGCGGTCGCCTGCGGGAAAAAATATCACATCATCACAAGACAGTGACCTGCCTAGCCCTTGCTTCGGAAAACAAGCGCCTTATGTCAGGTTCGCTGGACAGACATGTCAAAATATATGACATGGCCACGTTCCAAGTTGTTCACACCCTGGACTACCCTAATGCCGTCCTCAGTTTGGGAGTTAGTGTGAGTGAAAACCCTGTTGGTTGTCATTTGTGGCCGATGAAAAATATTTAAGGGAATCTAAATTTTATTAGTAAATTGAAAGATGGACATTTTGAGACAGAAATCAAACCCAAGACCCTTGACTTAGGGTGGTGATGCTCTACCACTGAACTATCCAGGATTCATCCCATTCTCAGGGTCGTTCGTCAATCTTAAAGCATCGATGTGTTAAGCCAAGTGTCTTGGGTTTGATTCTGGTGTTCAGGTGCATTTTTCAATCTATTGCAACTTAAGAATAAATCTCTTGTTCTTACCATGTTTTATAGGATTCGGATTCAAAATTTGTAGATAAAAAAAAGATTTGAATATAAATAGACACATACTATACCCTAGTTTTCTTACACATGGACATACATATACAGGGTGGGGCCGAAACAATTAGACGATAAATAACTTGAAAATTATCACTTTAATTGAAAGATAAATATTCAATAGCTAGATAAAAGCAAACTACATACTACACTTTTTTACTTTTTGAATATAATGTAACTCAGGTTAGCTCCACCGAATGTCAGAAAAACCTCAGCACTTTGTCTATCACTTTCCTCAGCACAGATTGTCTAATTGTTTCCGACCCTCGCTAGAAAAGTAACTAGATATACTTTCATGTATTCAAAATTCAAGTCATGTTATCTGCAGCTGTCATTTTGATAGATATTTTCAATATTTGTAAAATAACACCAATAAAACAGTTAAAGCGTTATTGACCGCATAAGGTATGTATTTTCTAAAAAAAAAACTGCTCCAAATTTCTATTTGTAAGAAAATCAAGTTATAGGCTAGATGATGTTTTAAACACATTAATTCTGTTAATTTAACTATCACAAATACACCTTTGTTTTGGTTTAATATAAGACATTTAAAAAAAATATTTATTTTGATAAATTCCATTTTATTTTTTGCTGTTGACATGTATTACATAGAGTTTTAAATTATTTCTTTTATGCTCCATTTTTCCCAATGAATAGCATAAACAAGGGCTATATCCCTAAAATTTAAAATGGCTATGGCAAGTAACAAAAGCATTTATAAAGTTATTTTAAGTGCTGCTTGATTTTTGTAATCTTTGTCGGGTATACTCAAGATAAGCTCAATTTATTTTTTTCATTCTGGGTTTTAGTTGAGGTCAAGCTAGCTTATTAGAAAGTTGAGTCACTCTTGAATTTAATAATAAAATTATAGTAAAAATTTAAACCAGTTTTAAAATGAAAATAAGACTTGTACTGCACATTTCATAAACATCCAGACAAGTAGAGAAAAGCATAAAGAATCAGTCATCCATTACCAGTTACACAATTCTTTACAGAAATAGCCTTAATACAAGCAGCTCAAATTTGTAAAGCCTCTAAAGCGGCTGGGTTTGAACCCGAGCTTTGCAGGCTCACATTCTTAATTTGAGTACTCACAGACCCCCAAAGTGGTATATTTGCATGAATTCCTTTGTAAAGTTTAAGGCTAAGTCTAAATTAGTTGTATTATTAGTTATTACACCTTAGTTGGTTTTTATATGACACTAGGCAGGTGATGAGGCAGTAGTCGCTGGCATGGTCGATGGACTTGTTTCTATTTCCCGACTTGAGGATGAACCGCGCCCGTCTAAGAGAGACCGACGCAAAGCCTCATTTCGTTACGCTCCAAACAACCTTCAGCAGCCTTCTACAGATCTACTGGTTGCCGAGGAAGTCCACCCGCTTCACGCCAAACATGATTATTACTTTCGAAGGTTTCAGTACACAAAGGCGTTAGATAGTGTGTTGCTACCTTATGTTGTCAACAAGACTCCACATGTCACCGTGAGCATCATGCAAGAGTTAATTAGGTCAGTCTCGCCAACCTTGTTGTGTCACTTAAATGTCCTTAGTGCATGTTTTAAGTTTAATATGCCTTTCGAAAAGGCTCACCACCCGGCTGCTCTCAGATAAAATCACTGGAGTATAACTATTATTATTATTATTAGTACCGCGTTTTACTACCCGTTCGGGTTATATGCACTTACGCTAATGTGTAATGATAGGGTGATTGTGAAGATGAAGTGGAGGACCTACAGTTTAACGTGGAATCCGAACCACGGTGGAGGCCTGGCATTCCCCACATTCACAAGATGTCTTGTCAGAGGTGAAGGAAGGGTTTGGTAATCAGATAANATAAATCTTTGCCGGGACCGAGGATTGAACCCCGGCCGCCAGCATAGAAGTCTGACACCTTAACCCCTAGACCGCCAGGTCACCTAAAACTATTATTGAAATCGATCATTTTTATTCTGATTAAAAGTCTTAACGATGCTGCCTACTTGGAGGTTTCAAAGCTACTTTGCGAATTGGGTTGCATCTTAACTTGACACACCTGAACACTAAATGAGCAGTTCACCCTGGGAGGACTCTTGTGTATCTACTGATAACACTTCAACTCTTCCTTTGACGAGCTTAGTTATTACACTATTTGTACCTTGAAAATATTTACTTGCTTTTTAAAATTACACTTTTCTTGTTTCCTAGTCTAGTTAGACATATGCTACCATAGACTTCTTTAATATACAGTCTGGCGGCAAGACTCCTACAAACCATTTTCGTGACTAAACCAAATAGCTTGAGTTGTAGACGATTTATAAATAATGTGTTTACAAATAAATTCCTTCAAGATAAAAATTATAATTTTCTAACACTGTAGGGCTATTTTTAGATTGATCGAAAAGAGGTTTTCCTTATAGAGTTATATCATTATATATCCGCATCCATGTCCTTTTCCTGTGTTTGTCCTTTTTGTTATACCTTTTATTTGTTCCTATCTATGTGTTCTATTATTCTTTACCATTTTCCTTTTTCTCCTCTTTTCTGTTTTTTGGTTTTCTCTTTTAGGAAGTTGCGTTGCGCGTTTCACACTCCTCCCTGATGAGTTCCGATAGAATGAAACCTAGGTCGGGGGATTGGGCGGTGACGATCAATTTTCTTTAAGAGACATCCATTACCTCTTTGTCCATTGGCAGCAGTGTAAAGTGTGAACTGTGTTCTTCTTTTCATTGTAAAGGCCATATTGTGTTTGTCCCCCTTTTATATGTTTCTATCCAACTTTCCTGTACCTTCTTCCAAATATAATACACTTACCTCATAACGCGAAATGAGGTTTTCCTTATAGAGTTTTAGATTTATCTAAGAATTTGTAGTTTTTGTTTCAGCGTTATATCTTTAATAAAACTCAATGAATAAAACTTAAATTAATTAACATGTCACTGTCATTTCGTGTCGTCAAAGGTAGGCAACATCCTTAATAATAGAGATCAATCTCTGACCTTTATTGCCGAGCTAATATTATTTTGTTAAAGATATACTTTATCTTATTTTTTAAAGTTCATTCACAATAACTTTGGCTTTTTATTAGAATTATTTTTCACTGCATCTTAGTGCTTGTTTAGGCTATGCATATTTATTAATTATTCTATTAGAGCTTAATTAGAATGGTATAGTTTTAAATGAAAAGTATCTGCATTTGTGTAAAGGGAGAGTGGGAAAACATAAACTGCCCTCATTACATCTGTCACCGGTAATCCAGTCTAACAAGAGACGTGTTAGACCATGTGACCCTGATGCTTTCAATGACTCAGAAGACGATATACTATGGCTTACTGATTCAGAAGGCTAGTGAGAATAACATTACTGAAAACAAAAGTATACTGATGTTAGTAAATTTAATTCTATAGTAAAAGCTAAAAATATTTCTTATGTAGAGAGTATTTTAGCTTTTTATTTATTTTCTGATATGAGTTATAATCAAAGCTTTTTTATGTTACTGAAAACTTAAGGTGCATTATAATCAAGAAACCTTGGTACCAACCAGATATTGCATAATGTTTGTATGATGTTTCAGACGTAATGGACTACGCACAGCTCTAGCTTCCCGGGAAGTAAAATCCCTTTGCACAATTCTTAGATTTATTATCCGATACATCGGTGATAATCGATTTACAAGGACACTTATTGATGTCACCAATGTGTTCCTCGGTAAGTTACCTACCTTTTAAACTACCGGTGCTTATGTAGATTCTTAAGCGGTGTGTAATGAATCAGCCAGACAATTTGTAAGTGAATTATTTCCTCTTTTTAGATGTATATGAAGATAATATTGAGCAAAGTTCTGAAGTGATCACACTTCTTGAACACCTGAAAGATATTTTAAAGGAAGAAGAGAAATTGACAGAACAATTGACATCGTTGGAAGGAGCCTTGCACTTGTTGCTGTCCGTAGCCGCGGCAGGAAACTTCCAAGCACCAGATTCAGTCAACACTAAGTTATTACAACCTTCTTTATCTGCGCAATCAAACTCTGTCATAAATGTTGCTTAACTGTGTCTCTTCTAGAAGAGCATAACAACTTTGCTGTGATTGGTTTTAATTCGGTTTATTGCCTATATATTTTAATCAGTTATCTTTGAATACGAATTCACCTCATAATAATTAAGATGTGCATAAACCATTTTGGAAACAAAGATGTATGTGCATAGTTTTAAGATTTCTTTTTCAATTGAATAAATGTTACATTATCATTTTTACAACAACCATTACTGTTGCCAGCCTATGGCTTGGGTGGGTAACTTTTTTATTTAAGCCAGATATTTTCCATTACCGGCCTGCTGGACCTGGCTTAGCTTTAGTCTTATAATCTAACTTAAGACTAAGACAGGCACAACATCTCGTTCCCAGCCGTTAATTCATTACTGTGACGGGATAGATCCATATTTCACCAATGATAAATTTTTAGGCCATGCCAGGAATCAAACCTGTGACCCCTAGCTCAGTCGACAGACACACAACTTAGCTAATGTGTCGGGTTCTCATTATTACTTTGTAATGAATAGGGATGGAAACCTATAATACGTAAGGATATTGAAGAAAATATAAAATTTGACATTCTAAAACAATGAGAAACACATTATTTTAAATTTTGGATTGAATTGGTTCTGAATCAAATACCATGGTTTGTAATATTTATTTCAAATTTAAATGAAAGATTTTTTTATGAAAAAGTATTGGATTGAATATTAGGCTAAGAAATGTTTATTATTTAATTTAGTTGAATAAAAATTAGTTTTAAACTTTCTTCAAACAATAACTACATTATTAATATTACACAATTCAAGAGTTTTCGTGATTAATTTAAATAATATTGGTTAATTGTTAAATAAAATATATAAATGTTAACACATGACTTAACTTACTAATTTCACTTTCTGAGAAAGATGCAACGAAATATTGAAGTGAGTGTAAATGTGTGTTAGTGCTTTATTTTTCTACAATTCTATCATGTGTATTTATTACATAACTTATCTGAAATAATGTACATTCTTTAGTTATATATTATACAGTAATCAAATTGATTTAAATTTATATAAAATTTAAATTATTATAAAGTTGATAGATTTTAATTTCAAATTTGAGCTTTAGTTGGATTTCAAATATTAGATTTGGATTTAAAATTTCAAAATGTTACACATGCTTTTTTTAAAAATTAGAATTTGTTTTAGAGCTCCAATAATGCTTACTGGTAGTTCAGCACAAACATTACAGTACTTATAGGAAAAATTTAACGACAATACTCCAGGCCATTGATTTAACAATTAACTGAATGTTATCGAAACTCAGCAGGAGGGAGTGTGAAACGTGCAACGCAACTTCCTAAAAGAGGAAACTGTACATTACATCTGTAAATACTACTGGTAATTTATACTAAAGATGGGATCCTCAAATACATGGCTAACATATTTGGAAAACTACCTTTTTAAAAAACAAACAAAAAAAACGATAGAATTTAACTTTTAGTTCAGACATACATTTCCATACAGTACACAAACTCAAATTTAAATCAATAAAGCTTACTTTTACACTTTTTACTTAAGTGTTAATGTGTTCTTTATACCTTTATATTTTCTTGTGCTCAACGTAAATAGTCTAGTTGTGTTTGAATTGTCTCTAACTGTTTGTAAAACTCATACAACTCCCCATGGTTGAATTCGACAATTAAATTTTCTTTAGAATTTATTTCTTTTAAGTTTGATTTAAGTCCAAACTGTAACACTGCCTTAAGCTCTTTCTGCTTATTGCATAAATAAGAAGCAGTTTCAATGTTGAGGGCCCAACCGAAATCTTCCAACTGAAACAAAATATGAACACATATTATGACTCCCATGTTACTTTAGGGGTTACCTCCCTTGTCTATTATGTAGAGTATGTTATTTTTAAGGTTTTCATTGGAATCATTTTAACTTCTTTCCTTACTTATTCTATGGCATTGCCGCACTTACAAAAGTACACCACTTATCTTGAGCTAGTTCTATCCAATCCACCTCATTACACAATATTCATTTCAGTTCCATTCTAATGCTAACCTTCTATCTGTGTCCAGGTCTTCCCATCAGGTGTGCCAATCAATATGATTCTAGATCCTTCCATTCACAACACATGTCCCACCCACCATAATCTACGAGACTTGACTATCCCAACAACATCTTGTGATTAGTATAGGATATGTAACCATTATGTAACCACCTCAACTCTCCAGTAGATCTTCCTAAGCACCTTGTTTTTAAACGCCCTATTTTTTTGTTTTGAATTCGAGTCCGAATCTTAAAAAACATGGTAAGCAAAAGAAATTGACTTCCCCACATTGGTATGATTTTTTTCCCCCTCTATTTAATTTAAAAAAAAAACAAGTTTTTTATAAAAAGGAAAATAGAAATTGCATCAAAGAGTAATCGTTCCGTTCTGGGTACCAGCTTATATTTCACTTAGAACAGTGGGGAAAAATGGTAGGGAAGTGTTTCATAACAAATGAAGTCATCATTAGCTAATCAGAAACTGCCCTCACATCGACGCCTGTGCACAACGTCGAAAGCATGACTTTGAGAGGGTAGGGAGAGACATGTGATAGCACTTGACGCTTGTTTCTCCAAGTTTTAGCGCCTACGAAGCGTCCTCAACTCGGGGATAAGCGAATGTGATCACACGGCATTCAGAGTCTTCTTTCTAGATCAATAAAGAGATGGGAGGAGCAGATAACAGAATTTGTGCAAATGAGAGGAGAAGAATGGAAGCAATTAAAGGAGGTGGAAAGATAGAGAAAGATGGAGGAATTTTACTAAACTGATCTGGCTACAGGATGGAAACAGATGATTATTATATAAATAATATACAAATTTAAGAGTTTTTCTTTCAGCTGCGAGACTTTGAATAAATGTTTTCGCCTAAAATTTGTTTGTAAAAGGCGTGGCGTGCCGCACAAAATGCCAAATTTGACTTGCTGAGCAATCTAGTTTTAAGATTTGTGTTTCCGCTCAAATAAAACGAAGTTTAAATTCTATGAAAAATTTGCTTTTGTTACATCTTTGTTGAGAATCAGCTCTTGCAGCCATTGTGGGCTTCAAGATTAAGTAGCCACTCCTAAAGTACCAGCGATCACGGCTAAAATCAAACAGTTCCTGTCAATGGATGTTGACGGTGAGAGGTAAATATTTACTTTAAGAGCTTTCTTATATTTCTGCTCCACAATCATTGGCGAGAGAAAAGTGCAAGTATGTTTGTATTTGTTTATAGCCTCTATACTATCCTTGTGTTTATGTCTCCCTCATATGGCTGGCAAGGGCCATGCTATGTGTAATTTTTAGAGAAATAACAATCATTGGGCCAAAAAAATACTGTATGTCTGAACAAGGCTACAGCTATATAATGCTTGCTATAAAAATCGCAGCAGTTGACTAGACGGAAGCATGAAATTTGACTTGAATCAGGCATGGAATGTTGGTAGGTCTGGTTGTACGCATACTTAGAAACCTATGAAAATATAATAAAACACCAGTAGATATACTAATCTGCTACATATATCACCTCGTGTAGTCACGGTACAACAGTTTTTGTAGCTCTTTGAGCAGTAGTGACATGTCCTTGAAGATGCTTTGCTGAGTGACATTTACTGCCCTATCTAACAATGTTACAATTTAATTTACTGGGTTCATTATTCCAGCATTATTTGTCACTCACTTCAAGCAACATATACTGCTCATCTGACCATTCTCTATATCCTTATCACACTTTTTTTTTTCCAACAGTAATTTTACTAATGACACCACAATACATTTGATTGGACAAGGACTGTAAACATAATGAAAATAATTACTTACACCAACCCCATGGGGTTCTCGAAAGCAACATATGTATAAGATAATAAATAAAACATTTTTTAACTCAGGATCAGAAAGCCATTATTCTACTTGTGATGTGTGTACAGCCGTGGGTCGAGAATAGACATATTAAACAGAAGTATGTTTAGAAAATGTTCTCTGAACAAACCTGCTGCAGTTCACAATGATGACACAAAATCTGCCTTAGCATGCTACTGTATTCAAGGTACATGCTAACCACCTTATGGGTCTCTACAGAAGACATGTTGGCAGTCGTGTTAATTTGATAAATGTCAAGTAGTTAAAGTGATTTTTCTGTAAATTTGTTAATACAAAATCTAATAAAGATAAATATGTGTAATTTGACTAGGCCCATTAGCGTGATTCTTTGATCAAAGACTCATAATAGTTTTAAATTCCCAAGAGGGCAAAATTCAAGCCCTTTAGTGACGTCTTCCAGTCAATGATTAAACTATAGTCTGGTTCAGCTCTTGAAATGTTGTAAAAATAAAGAACTTATTTCTGAAAAAAATTGTAAGGCATCAGGTAGTGCAGTGGTATTAGCACGTTTATCTCATAAGTCCAGAGTTTAAGTCTGAGTCCATTGCTCAACTTTTTTAAGTATTTAATGATATGCGTGTATAAATAAGAATAATTTTCCCTCACCTGAGAAGGGAACACTGACTTTTGCCTCAACTGCTCCACAATTCCCTTAGCTGAGCTCGCCCATACAGTGACAAGAGCTTCTGCTTTATCCTCATCCAGTTTCAATACGTCCAAGAGTTGACGGTGCAGCACACCAGGTTTGGTCATATGGTAAGCCGCCTAAATGATGCAAGAGAAATTAGGATTTTAGCGGTTCTTGTTGACACTAATCCTAGTCAAGTAATTTATACATAAGTACCAAAATATTCAGTTAGCTTCCGAAGAGTTGCAAATTTTTATGAAAAGCAAAAACATAATATTAAGTTGAATGACTCAAGTGGTTTGTTCATTATGAAACAAACTCACTTTTTTTTTTATGTGAACCAATGAATGTTTGTTTTTTCACACAAAAGTGTGTGACAATCTTTCTACAAGCAAATGTTGGTGATCGATCTCTCCTTCATTGACATATAATAGCGCCTTAGACCATGCAGCGACCGAAGCGGTTTCTAATTCATCACTGTCATCATCAATGATAATTTATCTTGTCCATGTCAATAATTGAACCTGGGACCCTTAGTTCAGTTGATGATACACTACAAACTGAGCTCAAGTGTCGGACTAACTATATGTTACCCGCCTCGGTGGCGTAGTTGGCTAACGCGCTTGTCATGTTGAGCCCGACTGCTGAGGACGGGGAGATCGAGGTTCGAATCTCGGTCAGGTGAACTGGGGGTGGTTTTTCCTAAATGGTTTTCCACTCATCCTCCACGCAAATGCGGGTTCACTTCCTCTAATTCAACCTTCCCAATTCCTAATCCATTAGAGTAATTAGTACTTAAAGTGTATAACCCGAACGGGTAGTAAGACGCGGTGCTAAATATTATAAATAACTATATGTTCATGGGTATACTAAAATGTACTAATGGAAAAAGTATAAATGTTAGTTGTCTTGTAGGGAAAAAATACTCTACATCCAGTGAATATGGAGCAACTATTAAGTATTTTTTCCTTGTTATTAATATGTTGCCTAAGTTGCTCACCTGATCTATGATGAAAGTAGTTGAGTCGAGAAGTAACTTCAGTTCTTGTCTGTCAAGTGACAGAGATGTCTGCAACTTGTTTAGTTCCGCTTCAGTGAAAGGCTTCTCGATGCTGGTACCTTGCTGCATTGTTTGAGTGATTCGGTGCAGCAATAAAGGAAATTTGGACGGGTCGAGCTTGTTGATTATTTCACCAGCTTTCTGTAAACTAGAACAAGTGTTTTATTTTATTCAAGGGGAACTTGGGATACTTGACCATGGTAGATAAATGAACACACTTGAGTTTCTCATCACTCAATTTTGTTAAAGCTACGGTACATGTGGGGCTACACTGATTTCCTCCTCTATTCGCATCAATTTAGAATACTCGGTCATAATTTGTGATGAAAGTTTTCATGTGTTTTTAATTTTCTTATTATAATGAAAATATACTTTTTAGATGAAAACTTCAATTATTGTTTTTATGGTCCAGTGAAATTGCCATATAAGAAGCAGATAGGTGACAAATGTTAACGAAGCAAAATGTCCATTTGTCAAATCCCACAATCTACAACTATCACGTGTGATGGATAGTATCAGTGTCAACTTTGTTGGCCACTTAACAAAAAACTGCCTTTCCAACACAATTTAACCGTGATGTTAGGATGGCTAATATAATTTTAAATAACTTACGAGTAATTTTTATAAAAATGATCTTACCTTTATGAAGGATTGGAATATTTAACTATGTTCAAATAAAGCAATTATTTTTCTGCTATGGAGAAGGGTAGTCCCCTTGAAATGTAAGGAAGTGTTGTACAGGGTGTATTTAGTACTCATTGTCACACATGTCGCAGAAATATGGACAGTGAATGTAAGGTAGACTAGGAAAGTGGAGGTCATGGGAATGAAGTTTGTGAGGAGCATGTTAGCGGTCACAAGGAGAAACAGGATTAGGAATGAATTTATCCGGGAAAGAATAGGGATACAGGGAGTACATGAGATATTAGAGAATGCAAAAAAAAATAATTGTAAATGAAGTAGATCTATGTAGCAAAAAGACCGCAAGGGAGGCCAAAAAAAGAGATGAAAGCAGATAACAGAAAGTGTGAGAAGAAGAATAGAGGAGGATGGAGGCATTTTACTAAACTGGCCCAGCCACGGGCTAGAAAAAATTGATGATGAACTAACTAAAGGTTAAATGGAGTAAACCTTTTCCAACTTAGTTGTGCCGTGATAGTTATGAACAGATATGGGACCAACATAAGATGGGTTATTTGTGTGTTCTTCTCTTGTAAAATTGTTTTCTTGCTGGTTAATATGTTCTCTCGCATTGCATCTCATTCACTTTGCATCCCAAGGTAAGTTGTCCAAGTTGGTGACACCACCCCTCTCCCCTTATCACCTTCTGTATCTATTTTCACAAGAACTGTTAAAGTAACGTGACTCGTAGTCGCACCAAGGTCTGTCAGGTGCTCAAACCGGGCTCTGTACAAGAGGCAAAGTTTTTACAATCGATCAAATTGAGTTTTGAAGTAAATTAAACTTGAAATACTCTCCTGTTTCAAGAAGTAGGTAGTCATACAGTTATAACACTTACAAAAAATATATGTTTGTTAAAAAATGACACCTGCATACAAGGTTCGAACCTGGGACTTTTGGCTCAGTATGCCAATGCTCTAGTCACTAAGCTATACAGGAGTGATCTTGTGCCTAGGGTCATTTTCAACTCCTAGTTTAAGACAGTCAAAGGTGGCTGCATTGTCTGATGGCCAGCAATTTTAGTTGATTGCTCACATGTAGCTGATGATTTAAGCAAGTCACCCACCCAGTGATGTAGTTAACTAACACGCTAGTTTCATGTTAAGCTAGACTGCCAAGGACAGGGAAATCAATGTTCGAATCTCGGTTGGGTGAATTGGGGAGGGTTTTCCTTAAATGGTTTTCCACTCTCCCTCCATGCAAATGCTGATTCACGTCCACTATATTCAACCCTCCCAATTCCTAATCTATTATTGTAATTAGTACATAAGCATAGAGGTCCAAATGGGTGGCGTGACATAGTGCTTAAAAAAAGCATGTCCATCACAGACTGCCTTTTATGAGTGAAAAATTAACCTGTGCATGGAACGGAATGACAAGGGTACTAGTTATCAAGGCAACCGCGCATAAATAAGGAGAAATTTCGGATACAGTCTTATTTTAAAGTGATTTTATTATTTCACAACAATTCTTCTCACTAAATGTCAATTAAAATAATGGTAATTTCATGCCAGGTCAAAGGTGTTTGTGGGATTTAAGGGGAGAAAGAGAAGATTGGGTGAAGATTAGTTGAAGCGTTTCAAATATAAAATGTCATACTAACCTTGGCGTGGATGATATACAAGCAGACATTTCAAAATAGTTTACAAATAAAATCTATGGTTAGTTATACAATTATTTTTTTGGCAAGGCTACAATCAATCATAATAATATTAACTCGCATACAACACTATAGATTCTTTACACTGACATTTGTTTTGAAAGCAATTTAATTTTTTTTTTTTCATGTTGGTAACAGCCTAATTTAAATTAAAATAAAGCTACTACCACACGACACTTGCATGTACTAGAAATCAAGTGTTCTAGCTAACGCCTAGATATTTGTTTGTTTGTAAGGTTTTATTTTTCTTAAACATATAAATATAGACATGAATAAAACACGAGAAATATATAGGAACAAACAGTTAACACCAGCCCCGAGGGGCTCTCGACAACACACACGACATTGAACATATAACAAACTTCACACAGATATACAATGACGCCCTGGCGGGCTGAATAATGCTGTCTGTAGGTTAGGGGTGGGAAAATTATATTAAAAAAACCGCCCCGTAGCACATGAAGGGTCGCCAGGACCTTAAAAAAATACAAAAAGTACAAAGGAGAGAGGGACGGAGCGGAAACAGGGGAAAGCCGGTCGGGGAATAATAGTGGGCAGCCGCCAGGGCTACGCAGATATTTCATCGTAGCCCTGGTGTGAAATAAAATAAACTTCACCCTTTCGGTAATTTTTGCCTCACAAGGTGTGTGAAACTAAAGAGGGGGAGGAATAAAAATTATTACACCCGCGGGAACGAAATTTCCACCCGTGGATTGCGGGAGAACGAGGTAAACTAGTGATGGGCTATGGGTCGGAAACGGGGGGAGGGGGTGCGGAGAGACACATGAAGACGGGCGGGGGATGGTACCGGTGTTGGTAGGAATGGTAGGACTGGCAGTGGAAGGAACAGTTTTAGATCACTGGGAGACTTAGACAGGGATACCCCGGCCCTCAGTTCGAGGACCGGCTAGGACAACATAGACATCTTTATTCAACAGAAACGCACAGGCACAATTATGTACAAACATATAACAACGAAAAATAAGTTTTATAACATTGAATCCCGCCTCATCTCTACTTCAGAGTGAGGCGGGTGAGAGAAGCGGCCAAGCCACATTGGTCGCACGGATAGTGTAACTGTCCCAAAAATAATAATAATAATAACGATAATAACACTAATAATAATACAAAAATGAAAATACTACGTAGCATGGTGATAATGATGTTCTGTTTTAACTGTCTTTGTGGCATAGAAGTCATAAGTGACCAACCCTCACTGTTGTACGAGGGGCTGGCGGAGGACATATAACATGATAGAACACGCACTCGGGTTGGGCAGTGCGCCAGCCGGGGGATCTCGCGGAGCACCGGAGCCGCGTCCTGGTGAAGATTAATTTTGGGTGCAGCAGCTGCATTAATTATTAATAATGATACTTAAAATTATGAGAGGGAGCATAGGAAAAGAATACTGAAACGAGACTGGCTCGAAAGAAGAAAATAATGGTCACTTGATGCTAAAAATGATACATTCGGGGTAACACTAACGTTTAATATCTCCATAAATTTGTATTAATTTATTAACTATGTGGTCAGAGGCCCCTTAGCCCATGGGTGTCCAATTACAGTATCCTTGATAAACAAATGTTCATTTTTAGGCCTACGCATACTTTATATTGTAATAAACAACCACCCAATGTTGACATGCTATCAAGTTTATTTAGATTAAAATTGGGTCTGGAACAATCGTTTTTATGTAACATGTTTTTAATTAAATATATATAAAATATATTGTCATATTATGGCAATTTGGTATTATATAAACGAGGATGTTTAGAATAATTTTCTGCCAACAACAAAATCACATCCGAAGTTAGTGTAGTTCGTGTGTTTAAATCTTCTTTTCCCGTGTTTTCAAAGTGGTATCAACTGTTATAATGGGTCGGTCATGCTGTGTACCTGGATGTAAATTCAATCACGGTGCTACAGATATTTCAGCATTTAGATTCCCTAAATATAGAGTTCTGAGATAAAAGTGGATTAAACGTATCCACCATAATAAATTTGTAGTGACAGATAATACATTAGTGTGTATTAAACATTCACGGGACAAATTTTTCATTTGAGAGGATATATTTCCTGTGGCTAATGGAGAATCAATAACTGTTCCCCATGTAAAAACCAAAACTTCGAGATTATGCTTTCCCCAGTATATTTCTAAGTCAACCTTCATATCTCATTGTGAAAGTCCCTAAGAATAGAAAAGATTCAGCTGTTCGTCCAGAAAGGTTGTTAGTTAGAAAAGAAAATGATTTTATAGAATTGTGTGACAAAGATGTCATTTCTAGTTTTGAAAATTTTAAAAGTGAAGTTATAAAACGAGACACTAAATTTGGTAGTGAATTAAGCCTATGTTATTTTTATTAAAGTACACGACAAGGCATTTATTGACATTCCATCTTTTACTGTTATTAAATTACTAATAATTTGGATGTTAAAATTTTCCATAAAACATTTGTTTGCTTCCAGAAAACTATCTTGGAATCGAAAGGCCAATATGATCTTATGAACTAAATTAGATAATTTACTAACTCATCTTCAGAGTTCTAACGATAAGTTCTTTGATTTTAGTAATAGGGTTAAGCTTCTAATAAACTACTTGAAAGAAGAATTAAAGTCAAATAGTTTTGATGCAGGAAAGATTATTAAAATAAATTTATTCTGGAACAATTTGAGCTTTCACTCGTGAAACAAATAAGATATTCCCCAGAAATGTTGATCTGGGTTGCAATTATATCTTATTGATTTCCTGGTGCATATCAAATTATAAGAGAGGTACATGTAAACATTCACAATTCATCACTTTACAAATAGTTATAATCACAGAGACACGAGAATGCAGATGTTTAGCTCGAGTTGTTCCGTTAATTTACGTGAATCATGATTACACATCTGTTTTCTTAAGTTAAGTAAACTTTAAGTTAGTGTTAAGTTGATCGTGATCCCGGTATTTATGTAAAAAGTTGGAGAACAGTGATGTAGGATTTTAGATGCTAACAATAAATATTATTTAGATGGTGGGGAAATTTTAAGAGAGCGTGCAGACACTTTTACATTTATGGTAATTAGAAATTCCATTGTTATACCTTTTATTTTTGACAAAATAATCAACTGCTTATTTCAAGTTTTGTTATTGCTAACCCGCCTTGGTGGCGTAGTTGGCTAACGCGCTGGTTGTGTTGAGCTCGACCGCCGAGGACGGGGAGATCGAGGTTCGAATCTCGGTCGGGTGAACTGGGGTTGGTTTTCCTAAACGGTTTTCCACTCTCCCTCCACGCAAATGCGGGTTCACTTCCTCTAATGCAGTTTTCCCAATTCCCAATCAATTAGCGTAATTAGTACTTATAGCGTATAGCCCGAACGGGTAGTAAGATGCTGTGCTAAATAATAAATAATAATAAATGTTATTGCTAATTTGTAGTCAGGGCTGGATTTACGTATGTGGGGGGTCTCGGGGTTATATACAGTGTGAGTGCTCCCGTAAACCCATGTAAATTACTTCATAGCATGTCCGAATAAAGGTAAAAACTAAGCAACTTTTTGATTTTAGTTTTCATACAAATTTAATTATAGCAAAGTAAAATGAATTAGGATACATAAAGACTTCATAATAAACGATGGAGCTGGAACAGTCTCATTTACAGGCGCTGGGCAGTTATTATGTTGTTGGTCCAGTTCGTGTCAGGAAAACTTCTCAATTTGGCATAATAAATCACTTTTATTACTATTGATACGCTTAGTGCACCTATATATACATAATATTACATTATACATCAATTACCTGGTTCCAAATATGGTTTGTGCTAATTTTGTCTCTTTGATATTAATTTTATTTTTTATTATTATTTTCTTATTATTTCAAATATTAGTATATCTCTTTTTAATAATGTTACATAAATCATTTGCCTAGTATATACAACTTAAATTTATTTGTTTTGTTATCTTAATATAGTCTTGTGTTTTACTATAATTAAAGTGTTAGTGATCTTTGATTTTGCTGTTGTTCTATACATATTTGAGCAATCTGACAACAGTGGATTTCTCAGTCAAAAGCTCAAAGCTGGTCAAAATAATTAACTTTATCTGTGAAAACTGAAAATAAATATGGCGTTTGCTAAATGTGGTAGTTTACACCATTCAAGAAAGAAAGTCATAATTCTTTCAATATTTTATCTAAATATTCTTAATTAGTGACTTCTGATCATTACTTAGAAACGTTGTAAAATATGCATGTAAAATTTTTACAGTGTGGATATACAAGCAGCAAATATTTAATATTTAAAGATATTAGGACACTGAATTATTTTCAAGTTTAATGATAAAGACTAAACGGTTTTAATGATTAGGCCAAAAACTGCATGGAAGTGCGCGTATAGCTCACAAACACGCCCTTATAGTTTTGAAATGGCCCACACTAAAAGAATACCCATTTTTGGGACTATGCCCCCTTGTTCCACACCAATTCGCCTTGAAGAGTGGCGAAGTCGTATACGTGCAGCACGATTGGAGCGCTCGAGGAAGCCAGAAAAACAGGAAGACTTCGTGTGCTATGAGGATTCTGATGAAGAGGAAGAAAGTGCAAGTGCTCAACAACAAATTCTGAGAACCTCTTTCAACTTCACAGATTATGTTCGTGAAAGAGAACTAGGCAGTACTGCACCTAAGTGGGTTAACATGGAATATGGTACAAGACATATTTTAACACATGAAATGTTCAAAGAATATTCTGTCTCGTTAGGTAATATGAATAAAGTATTTTGTTCGCAGTGGCTCAGTGACAGACAAGTTGTGTTTGGGACTAAATGTAATAAGGTATGAAATAACCTTGTTTTGCCACAAACAACCTACTATGTTGGGATCACAATCATCTTAACATTCATGTAAGGTAGGCCCTAATGTTCACTTACAAGGTTCACTTAAAATAATAAACTAGTGTGTGCTAGATTCACTTAATTTAACAAGTCGAGCGAAACACGGACATTGAATTTAGGAGCTTCAAAATAAAGTGTTACAAGTTTAAGAATTCACGAGACTCTGACATGTATAGTGAGGATGCCACCTGCATTCCATACACAAACAAATGAAGTAGTACTAAATAGCCTCGTTGACGTGGCTCTCATAATGATGGCTAGCTGGAACATGTGGTACCTTCCATTTAGGTAACATGAAAGTTATCTTCAGAACAACTCTAGTTAAGTGAATGTTGAGTTAACTGCAATGTGATGGCTTCCATTTAAAACATGAGAACCTTTACATAACGAGCCTACGTAGAACTCAAGTGGATGTTAATTTGATTGTGATCTTGCCATTAAGATATTGGCCATAGGGTCTATTTAGTAATGTGAACTTATTGCATTTAAATAAACTCAGGTTATGTCATTCTTGGTTCATTATTCATTAGGATAATTTAAATAGATTATTGGATGATTTAATTAGGCTAATTTTACAGTAACATTAAATAAGTAAACTTCTATTAGTATTTGGGATTACCCTTAATAAAAATAAAGTTGGTTTATTTAAAACAAAACCACTTGGTTTAAACCCAGCCAACCCTTAAATAGAGTGATTTAACAAAAAAAAAATTCTTATATGGGCGACAGTGTCTGTCACCAGGTTGTTTATCATCATTATTAACTGTTTCATTCTGTGGCCGGGTCAGTTTAGTAAAATGCCTCCATCTTTCTCTATCCTTCCACCAATATTACTCCTTTAATTCCTTCAATTTTCCTCCTTTCATTTGAACACTTTCTGTTATCCGCTCCTTCTATCTCTTTCTCGGCCTCTCTTGTGGTATTTTTCTTACATAACTTACTTAATTTTCAACCTTTTCTTTGGCGTCCTTTCTTTTTCCATCCTTATTACATGCCCATACCATTTCAGTCTTGCTTCCTCAACTATCTCCTATAACCCAACATCCTCCACATGCCCATACCATCTCAGTCTTGCTTTCTCTATTATCTCATATACCCCAACATCCTCATTACCTGCCCATACCATCTCAGTTTTGCTTCCTCTACTATCTCGTATACCCCAACATCCTCACTACGTGCCCATACCATCTCAGTCTTGCTTTCTCTATTATCTCATATACCCCAACATCCTCATTACCTGCCCATACCATCTCAGTTTTGCTATCCTCTACTATCTCGTATACCCCAACATCCTCACTACATGCCCATACCATCTCAGTCTTGCTTTCTTTACTATCTCATATACCCCAACATCCTTATTACATGCCCATACCATTTCAGTCTTGCTTCCTCAACTATCTCCTATACCCCAACATCCTCCACATGCCCATACCATCTCAGTCTTGCTTCCTCCACTATCTCATGTACTCCAACATCCTTATTACATGCCCATACCATTTCAGTCTTGCTTCCTCCACTATCTCATGTACTCCCTGTTGTTTATATCACCAGAAAATCAGAAACTTTTATTGTTAGATTGTGAATATTTTTATGTTGCTATGTTTCCTTTGACATGACTACACTTTAGATCTAATTATTTTATATTTCTGTGTCCAGCTAATGGTATATGACGTGACAACCCAAAAGCTGGACCAGATCCCATCCTTGCAAGGCAGGCGAGACACTTCAGCCGGCCAACAGGACCAATGTGGGATCCACTCTGTTCAGATCAATCCGTCAAAGACTTTACTGGCGACTGGGGCAAGAAATTCTAGTGAAGTAGCAATTTACCGTTTGCCAACGCTAGATCCGGTCTGCGTCGGAGAGGTACTAGCTGATAATAAAGAGCTTGCTGCTTCCATATTTAATAATTTAATCTAATTTTTTGGTAATTCTGTTAATTGTTTAAGCTCTTCACACACCTAAAATATGATGCCCTCATTGTAATTTCTGATGAACTAACTTTTTATTTTACTAACATTGAATTGAAATGTTCCATTTAATCCTATGATCTTGTTTTTCTCATTTAAGTTAAGTAAGATTGAGGTTTATTAAAACAATGCTTTTTATTTTCCCTAATCACCATAAGCATCAGATACATTTATTTTTATTGCTGTTTTGTTAAACATCCGGACATCTGTAGGCCTAATGTTTCTTCATTTAGATTAAACTTATTTTCATTGTGAGTTATAATGCAAATTTTATTATTAACTTATAGTTTATTTATAAGTAGAAGAAGGCACTTTATTTCATATTTAACAAAATGTACCACAAAAAGTGAAGTGTTTTTCCTTAAAGAATCACTTTAATGGTTTAGAGATATGTAGCTGCCTGAATATAAAATTGGCCAATCTCTTGATAAACACTAATAAAAACTAGGGTTGGGCCGATCAGCCCTTTTGCCGATGCCGATCATTTGGTTTTTTCTTACAATAAATTACAAAGGTAAGTTGCAAAATGACAAACATACATTTTTGAATATAGACAAAAAATTTTGTTTATTAAATTCACTGTAAAAATATTTATCTACATAAAAAAAGTGTTATAATAAAAAAACTTAAATTTGCTGGTGAAACTATTTGAAGATAGGTAAGGGAATACAAGGTAGGTGGGTGCTTTGGACCTTATTATATAGGTCTAAATCCAAAATGCTCAATTGTGATCATAAACTATAAATAATGTAACAAGATTAATGCTCGACTGTGCTGACCACTACACCTTCCAACTTTTATCGTCCATCCTCTTCTCTCATTCCATCCTTGTCTAACACGTAGCTGGGCGAACCTGACTGACACGAAGCTTATAGTGGGGCAAGGGGGAGCTTTCTTGGAAGAGAAGTAACGCATATAGAAGAGTCTGGGCTCACTTTCTTCGAACCAAGTAGAGTATTTTCAAAATGGAAATTTCTTGACTTTTACACTTCACACACACACACACGCACACACACACGCACACACACACGCACACACACACACACACACACACACATTGCCAATGATAGCCAGAAGGTCCTCAGTCCGAGTTGAGGTTGGCCGAGTGAGTGGACTGGTGCGCCCGGGAGTGGGGAGTGTGATTAACGAATAGGCCGTGTTTCCAATGATTGGGCCAGTGTGTCGAGTGAATGGGCCAGCATGTCCAGTGTGTGTGGGCCAGTGTGTTGGCGGGCATACCCAGGAGAGGATCAGCGAATACAGTGTTTGAATAGCATGGGTCAGCACAGTGTATCATGCCCGGGGACAAGTGGAGATTTATGTGGACTACACAGGTGATTTTGTTAATAATGAACATTTTTGTGAGTGCTTTTTACATTTCAATAGTCATTATGTGTTTTGTAGTTAGGCTATTAATTTGTTTATTTAATTTAATTCAATACCATTATATGTGTTCTTATTAACTTATTAATTTATAAACTTAATTATGATAATTAGGGCTAGAATGTTTATCCCCTATAAATTGCTAGAAAATGCTTTATAAAAATTGCTTATATGACTAAAAAACAAACAAAAAATATGCCCTTTAAAAACACTTTAAAACGAAAAAATTACCATTTAAATATACACTAATTTATTTTATTTCCTTGCAAAATTAATTAAGAAAATAATATGTGCATGAAACAAAACAAAAATAATTTAAAAAATATAATTTAGTTTGACTGTTTCTATGTCACCAGAAATTCTTTATTTTACTAACCAATCTTACTAATCTTACCTATAAACCCGAAACAAAGAATAACCAAGAAAAAACATTTTTTTTATGGTTTATATGCCAAGTTAAAATTGTACTGGCCAAAACATGTCCTATATGAGAGAAAAAAAATACCCTCTTGAAATACATTTAACTTTTTACAGTTTCTGTGCCAAACCAAAAGTCTTTAAACAAAAAATATGCCATATAAAAGAAACAGGGGAGGGTATGAAGTATTTATACTGCTGTGGTAGCACCACCATTTGCTATGATGTGTGTACAAATGGTCTAAACACAAACACTCCCCCTGCTCCCCCACTATTTTTTTCTTAGTCGTATTTCTGGCTTTCAGGAAAAATTATACAAAAATGTCCTCAATATTCCAAATACCAAAATATGCAAAATAATGACTCAAAAAAACAAAAAATGCCTTAAAATGACTAAAAACCTGAAAATATGCCCTATCTTGTAAAAACACAGAAATATGCTAAAATATGCCCATGCAAAGCTACTTAAATCAGCTTAGTTGATTAGAGATACATTTGTATACACGTTTGCCAAACAAATATGTGAAATCATAAAAACCTAGCCCTAGTGATTATTATTTTATTTAGGGACATATTTAGTTTTAGTTAATTTAATTCTCTCAGTGTTGTTTTATTTTTGATAATCACAAGCTTTGAATATTCCATGTGCATTTTCAATCTTGTTTAGTCAGCAACGTAACTCTATCTTCTTAAAAAAAAATTGCGGTTCACACAAAGACGTGTAAACAGCCTGTGGATTGTCTGGTTGTGCATGAGCCCCCTTGTTACAATAATTTAAAATAATTATTTAAAACTATCACAAAGTTATTCAAATGACTATAAGGAAAACCTCTTTTCGCTTTATGAGGCAATTGTATTATATTTGGAAGAAGGTACAGGAAAGGTGGATAGAAACCTTTCCTGTACCTTCTTCCAGATATAATATAAAGTTATTCAAATGTAAGTTTTTGTTTATTTGTTATCATTTTTCCATGAAGAGTAACAAACAATTGTGATATATTTATTTATAAGAAGGGATAAGAAAGGTGGCTAGAAGACATGGTAAAAAAGAGCAAACACAATATTATTATTTATATTTTAAATAATATACTTAAACCGAACAATAGCGAACAAATAAATAAATATTTTAAAACCAAACAATAGTGATAAATGACTAAAATATTTTAAAACCAAACAATAGTGATAAATGACAAAATTAATATTTTAAGTCATTCAATTTAGCTATCAGTTAATATTTATGAAATAAGTATTTAAGGTGAAAAAATATTTGAGCAATCCATTATTCATGAATTAATGTTGCATTTTTTTTTGGTACTATCTTTTTTTTATATTTATTTGAGATATTTAATGTGCACTCCACTTTCTGAACTGACTGATTATATCAGCACGCGACTATAAACTAACCCTCATCTAGAACAGACACAACACCCAGATTCCAGGTGTTAATTCATCATTGTGAAAGGGGAAACACATTTAACCATTGATAATTTCTTTTGGCCACTCCAGGAATCGAGTCTGGAACCCTTAGCCCAGTAGACAGGCATGCTATTGACTGAACTAAGGTGAGCTTTGGTACTGTCACCCCTTGAATTTACCATATCATATTTTCACATTATTTTTGTTTAGGCTTTTCTTTTGCTCACAAAGTGTTGACCTTGATAGCTACCCTCTAGCAGTAGCTATATATCTCTCTAACTCACTCTGTCTCACTTGCAAGCAGCCAAGTATGAGTCACCACAAACTGTCCTTCTCTCACTAATCAGTAAACAAGCTCTTCCTTTAAAACCTGCCAACCTTTCCACCAGGCGATAGTAAAAAGAACCAAATTGTGTGCTACCCAGCTTAAAACTGGGAAGAGTCACCACTACTTGACTTCACTCGAAAGATCGGTTTAATTAGTCGGTTTTCAAATGCCAATCATCGGCCTGACCAATTGTGCCATAGTCAACCGATGATCCGATTGGCAATTAATGGTCGGATCGGCAATTGGCATCGGCCTATTATGTGTCATCTGCGGGTTAAATACTAATTGGATTAAGATACCCACGTTCTTCAAACTGTTAGGTATTATATCTTGTATTTTCATCTCATATTAATTGTTTAGTTTAGAGTGTAAGAATTTATACTTACCGTTTCTTTTTTATGTTTTTCTTTTATAACGTTCAAGGATAATGAAAAGTGATTCTTAGATAGATGGATTTTTTGGACTGATGTATTATGAGGCGGAATACTACTTGTATTGTGTTTGAAAACATTAAACATCTAGTCTTGGGAATATAGAATGTAACAATTCTCTTACTATTCTCTTGGTCATGCTGAGGTAGCGCAGTTTGCCTGCTGCCTCAGTTTCCCGCTCACTAAGGTTGCGGCCTTGGCCGGCTGCCTTAGCTTACCTCCCATCAGGTAGCGCCTGACATATCAATATAACAAGCCTAGCCCCAGTAAAAACCTAAACCTAATTAAAGAAAAATCAAACAGAAAAGCTTAGGATATTAAAAGGGCATAGTTGAAATTTAAATGTGTAATCATTTGAACGAATTTTGGAATAATCACATATAATCAAACAAAAGAGCTTAGAAAGTAGTGTACTTTGTCATCCCCTGCCATTAAGCTCCTCTAACATCGGCAAGGGGGCGAAGCTCCTTGGCATGATGAGGGAGGAGAGTGGGGGAGAGATTGGTTGCAATTGGATACACTTGGAAATCTAAAAATGATAATCTCGTAATTATTGTGATATATTTACTTTGGTTTATGTTTTAGGCTGCTCACAGAGACTGGGTGTTCGATATGTGTTGGCTGGATGACCAATTCTTAGTAACTGGGTCACGAGACACCCGCATGGCCCTCTGGCGGATTCAAGAAGACGAATTAATGGATGGATCAGATGTACCAACCTACAAACACATTCAGGCAGTTTCTGTGAAGGAGTGCAAGTCTGCTCAGAAAGTGCGAGCCGTGGCATTCAACAAAGCCTACCAAGAGATTGCAGCACTTTCACTGAATGGATACATTCATGTTTGGGATGCTGAAACATTTAAACAGGTTGGTAATTTGTTTTACAATAGTTGAGAAACTCTGTCTTTCTACCATTCTTAATACTCTCTTTGTTTTCATTTATCTCCTCTCACTCACACACACTTGCTACTGTCTGCTACTACTGTCTATTTACTGACTTCATGTCTACAGACTGTTCACGATAGGTTTTTACCTGGATGACAGTTCAAAAATCACATGTTTAGGTTTTGTGTTGCCAACACTTGTAAAAGATCACTGTTTTGATATAAATGTAAAGATATTTAATTACCTGTTATATATTATATTTAAAATAACGTAAACTTAAGTTTTCTCATACTATTTTTAAATAATTTCTTTTTGTCCAACTCGAAACAATATTTTAAACATAATATTCTTCGTTTTGGAAAGTTATTTATTTTGTGTAATATAGTGCACACATTAATATATTTTAATACAGGCATCGTATTTACTTGGAAAAGAGAAAATTGTTGTAATTTTTTTTAAATGCAATAAATGATTTTATGATTATTTTATCTAATTTTGAAATATTTAACTGAATAAAATATTTTCATCAACTGCGTGTCTGCATCATTGTAAACAACTTGTTTACCGTTATGTTCAATCATACGGTTTAAATTCGTCAGTCGCCACTTTGAAGTTATGTTTGTTAGAAGTTTTTGTGAAAGTGATGCGAATATTTTTTTTAAGTGGAATAAAACGATAAATAAACTTTGTGTCCGTCCTCAAATAAATATATAAATAATATTGGCCTAAATTACTGTGGTTAACTATCACATTAATATATTACCATCTGTTTTCATTACAGTCATACAAAGTGATAGATGTCAGCTGTTGGCGTAGTGATATATTAGGGATTACTTCTAGTAACATTTTGAGCTGTCATCCAGGTAAACTTAGGTCGTGAATGAATTGTAGTTAGTAGTTATCAGAAACACAACCACGGTGACTTAGATTTGGCATTCATTCAGCCACTTTTAAATGTATTTGTACTTCATGGAAATATTACACTGAATAAATTGTTTGTGTAGAAATTGTCACGTAAACTTCCGTCATGCCAAGAGAATGTGTGTCTGGCAGTACAGGATGAGGGAGTGTATGCCATTGGATGCCGTTCATACACGCTACTTCTTGATGCTCGGACATTGCAAGCTATAAAGAAGATTTCACCGCGCTATAGTGGATGTGGTGGGTTGAACAAAGTTTGACATAGAAGTTGATATTTTTAGGAGTAGCTATTATTTCATCCCGTTTAGCTTTTAAAGTATTTCCCATTTGGAGTCAACAGATTTTTTTTTTTTGGGTGATAAAAATCCATAGCCCAACGCCCCTTCGAGTGGAAGTAAAGCCTTTGGTTCCATGTTGATTCTCACATGTAAAAGAACCCTGAAAGGTATGTGAAAATACCTTTGCCCTTTCACTGTTGGTCATATAGATTCTTATGTGCTGATATAATCACTCGGCTCAGAAAGTTCACGTTAAATACCTCAAATAAATAAATAATTTAATTTAAGCTATTTTCCAAATCTTTACTATCAGGAAAATTAAGTACCTTAATAGAATCATTTCTCCAACTTAATCTCTTGAGTCTTACCTGTCCTTAATATCTAATAGAACAAACATATTATGTAATATTATGTATAGGAAAGGTAAAGTACCTAGCCTAAGTCTATTTTAATCAACGCAACTGTCACTGTCAGCTGAGATATCTTAAATATATAATTTGTCTAAAATGTCTAAAGGTGATAAATTAGAATCGAGAATATAGTCTTAACAGTGTTTTAATAGCCTATTTATTAGTGAAACCTAAAATAAGGTTTTCTTAGACATAAATAATTTTTTTTTCATTTTTTAGACAAATAAACTTATATCATTAACATTTTTCCTTATGTTCCTATCATAGCCAACAAACCAGCACCAGTAAATGTAATATATTTTAAGTTTTTCCGCTAGGAAATAGACTTGGAAAAAATTTGTTTTTAGTATCAATTTTGTAAATGAAATTGCACTATTTTTAATGATTAGAGATTGTACCATGCATGTTTATTTTAATCATGTGAGTTGTGGCTGACAAAAATAAATAAATGCTTTTCAGTTCAAATTTTACCCTAAGTTACAAATACATTGTGTAATTATCAGTATTATGTCATTAATTTTTTTTTTTTTATTTACTTACATTTTGTTGAAAACTAAAACTTGATTGGTAAGAAAATGCAAATAAAAAACATAATATTTGATAGAATCATAAAAATGAAGCACATGTAAAAGTACAAACACAATATATTAATTATAAGTTCATAACAAAAAATAAAACTCCATCATGGCATGAGCCCACAAGCGAGCTATACCGATGATTGTATCAATGTTTTGTTGATATAGGGTGTCATGTGGTAAGCACAACAAACCTTATGGCTGTTCATCTCACTTTTCTAGACCGGAGCTGCTACTTATTTATTCGAGTAGCTCCTCATTTGTCCTCACGAGGTTGAGTTTGATGCTGTTCCGGACTTACTTCTTAACAGAAAAATTATGGTTCGAACCCAAGACTTCTGGATCTGTAGCCAGGAATTCCGACCACTAGACCACAGAGGCGGTCAAATAAAACATAAATATTGATGGTGCTGTGTAATCTTGTAACCCCACGTGGTGTGTTGTACTCTTTTTGTAGGCATTCGCTCTGCCAGTTTCCAAGGGAACCTCTTAACCATTGGTACCGGTGTAGGTATCTTGTTGTTCTACGACTTGCGTGCGGGGAAGTACCTGGATTCCAGCATCAACTCTAGCCGCACCGTGGTGCTGAAGGCATCCAGAGGATGGGTGGTAAGTTTGTCACTATACTATTACCTTGAAGTAAGGGTGTGCAAAGCTTTGAAACTTCAACTTCACTTCGAAAAAAAATCCATCTTCAACAATTAAGATGCTTCACCAATGAAAATGATCATCATGATCAACAATTGTTATCAATCAGTTTAGAAAGTGCCTCCATCTTCCTCTATCCTTCCTCTTTTAATCGATTTAATTCTTTCCCTCTCACTTGCACACTTTTGTCTATCTGCTCCTCTCATCTATTTTTTTATATCTTCCTTGCAGGTGCTTTACTACATACTCCATCTCTATTCTCTTAGGCATCCTTTCCTTTTCTACCCTCATTACATGCCCATACCATCTCAGTCTTGCTTTCTCTACTATTTGATGTACTCCTTGTATGTCCACTCTTAATAACTTGATTCCTTATCCTGTTTCTCCTCATGACAGCTTAACATGCTCTTCACAAACTTCATTCCCATGGCCTCCACTTTCCTGGTCTCTCTTACATTCATTGTCCATGTTTCTGCTGTATATGACAATGGGTACAACACTTCCTTACACTTCAATGGCACTTTTCTTCTACATAGCAGGTCTCTCACACCCCTGTAGAACAACTCCCACCGCTGCCCTCGTCTTATTGGATTCCATCCACTACCACCCTTCACCCGAATCACACTTCCAAGATATTTTACGTCCTGTATTTTTCTCAGCTCTACTCCATTCAACTTTATAACTTTTACTAGGCCTTATCCTCTTCCTTGTCATTACCATCACTTCACACTTTTCCATTCTCGATACATTTCATTCCCCACACTTTTCATTTCCTCATTCCATTACTTTAGCTGTTCCTGTACTTCCTCTTCCTTCTCCCCCATACCATCAAGTCATTAGCAAATACTATGGCTTTCATTCATATCTTTAAGCAGCAGCCCCCCCTACTCAGGTGTAGGCCATGACAGGTTTAGTAATCTGGTGACCGAAATAAAGCCATTGAAAATATTCATTTTCTACCATCCTGAGCTCTTATGTACATTATAAATAATATTCATATGAAATATTCTGAAGTAAATTAATTGAATGTAGGGGCAATAACTTAATATATCAGCTTGGGAAAAAAGTATGCAATAAAAGCTTTTCAAAGTGATTTTAGTGCATAAAGTTAGACCAATAAATACAATTAAATATCTTTAAAAGAATAAAAAAACTCAACACAAAATATTTGACTCTGCCTTGTGAATATTTTATATACTCGATTATAGATCGCTTGGAATTGAAAATGTGAGCTTTGCACACCTCTTCTTTAAAATAACAATTTTTTTCTAATGCACAGAAACAGGGTACAACTAACAAAATATAAAATTTAAATAGCTGTGTGTCTTTAGGTAACTCAAATTAACTATCAATTACCTCCCAAAAATTTTACACGAGTATAATGTTTTTCTGCTTATGAATCACATTTAAATAAAACTGAGTTCATTAAAATGTTTTTACTTAGTTGGTGGTGGCAGGAGAAGGGCTCAGATGTCTTGTATAAAGGTTATGTTTAGAACATTTTGCAATTTATATAGAAGTATGAAGTCGACAGGCCTAGCCAGCTCCAGTGGAAAAATATATGACAAGAATAAAAAAAACTTACCCAGCCCAAGGGCTGGAAACATTAATGGATGTAAAATTGAAGTATGAAGCAATAATACAAGACTTTTTTGTTAGTTAATACATTTTTTAAGATATTAGCCTAACAGTTTCTTAGGTCCAAGTGCACATTTTTTACAAATTCATGAGTGAATGTGCATTTATTTAGTAGATATATGTGAATGTTTTAGGTGAAGTTTTTTTCTTTATTTTTTAGTACATCTCGAAGAGTAGTTGGATGTATGTGGACTATTGCAAAGAATGAAGTTGTATCGAAAGAGGCAAAGATAAAAGTGTGTTAATACCAACATTACTTTATGGATGTGTTGCATGGGTTTGCCAGGAGAAATACAGAAAAAATATAAAGGTAGAGTGTGTGGATCAAAAGGAAGGGGTAAGACATGTAAGCTGTGGCTAAATTTTGTGTATGAATGTGTGAAAAAGAGAAACGTTAAGAGTTTAAAAAATAAAAGCATGTATGATACGATTTATAGATGTTGTTGAAGCAAAGGGAGTATTCAAGGATAGGTAAGTGTGAATGGATTACGTACAGAGTTGTTTTTTGAGCTGTTTGCACAGTTTCTTGCTTACCACATAAAGGAACAGTGTGGTTAGGTATGTTTGTTTATCCCACTAAAGTCTAGCAGATAGTCTACTTCTGCGTTCCTGTTTCCATACCCAAATGACCCTACCAACTTTTCACAACCATTTATTTCCATTCCAACTAGAGCATTTATATCTCCTATATAACTACTATGTTTTCTTCTTCCAGTTTGTCTTCGAGTTGGCAGCCTGTAGGTGGTGAATACTTGGATGATTGTCAGTATTTTGTTTGTCATGATTTGTACTTTAATGAGTCTTTCGTTAATAAAGGAGTTATTGCTTCCACCTCTTTATTGAGGATGAATCCAACACCATTCTTTGCCATTTTCTTGTTACCAACCCAGTAGAGCTTGTTGTATACATCTCTCAAGTTCTTGGTCCCTGTTCCCTTTCATTTGGTCTCGCTCAGTCTTAGCAGATGGAATTTCCTCCTTTCCATCATATCCACTGTCTCTTCGCATTTCCCAGTCAGTGTGAGAATTTGATGGTTCCAATTCTTAGCTTTCTTTATCTTGGTCTTTTTAGGTTTATTATTCCCCTTCTGGAATTGACATGGCTAACCAAATATATGATTCCCCCTTAAAAATTACACATCAGCCTTTGTGCCTTTTTACATTATTTGCCTCAGTTACAGTAAAGCTATAAAACTAAATAAAAAGGAAAAATAAACTACTAAGAGTAAAATTGATGAAGGAAGCCCACTTAGGGAAAGAGGAAAGATGTGGGTATAATCCAATGCACAAAGGTGACATCTTTCTTTCTTCTGTCTTCTATAGTAGAAATAGTTACACAAATTTTAATAATATTTCAGAATTGTTATTTTTATAAATTCTATTCTATTTGTGTTAAAATGTGTGACTATTCCTACTATAAAAGACAGAAGAAAGAAAAATGTCACCTTTGTGCATTGGATTCTTCTCATATATTTTCCTCTTACCTAAGGTGGGCTTTCATCAATTTTACTCTTAGTAGTTTAATTTTCCTTTTTATTTAGTTTTATCAATTTTCTTTATTATATAATTCACTTCGATTAAAGGACGATTAAAATGAATAAAAATGTAATAAACCTGTTTGTTGATTTCCAGTTCCCAGATGAAGATTACATTGAAGGTTTCCAACACATAAAGTACACTCCTGCCATATACACTCATTGCTACGATACTTCTGGGACAAGACTTTTCACGGCTGGGGGGCCTCTGCCAGCCAACTTGTATGGGAACTACGCGGGGCTGTGGCAATGAGCAACCCAGTTGGAGGAAAAGCAATGAATTTTGCGCTCTTTTAGTCTCTTGGATTATCGAATGTCGTTTAATCCCTGTACAAAAAGTCTTGTAGGCTACTATACTTGACATATATGTTGCTGTTGTTGCTTTTACAAAGGTGTACTTGGTTTGAACATATTTAGTTGCATGGATTTTAACTTTTGAGAGGACAAATTGTTTATCAAGAGGACACATGGATTATACTTGGAATAAGTAATAGAGGCATTTTTAATTTTACGGCTTGAACTAAATAACAAAACATAATCATCAGAGATGGGTTATAATTTAGAACTGGGTCAACAATTCGGGAAGAAAGTGTGTCACTGCTATTTTTATTAAGGAATGTAATACGTTTTAATTTAACTATGATGATAGTCTGTGAGCAACCATATTGTAAGTTTTTAGAAAATTGGGGAAGCTCTAGGAATATAGTTAACAATATAGTTAACGTAATAATATTGTTTTGAAAGGGGGGAGGGTGGTGTGTAAATATGACCTTGATGTCTATCCTATACGCTATATTTGCTTCGAAGCCATGCACTGGCTGTGAGTCTCTGTGCCTATCTTAGGTGACTGCCTTTTTAACTCTGAATGTTTGGAGGATGAGGTGGTAAAAGTATGTTCAGAACACAACTTTGCAGCAGGAAGATAGTAACTTAAGTATCAATTCCCTAACTCTGAATTTAGTATGATAATATATAAATATATACTTTTCATCATTATTATAGGTTGTCTAAATGTTTCGTAATTATGTTGGACATGGGTTCAATTAAATTGGAGGTATTTTTAAACACCTTCCCACATTAAGAAAAAATGTGAATAGATTCCTAATACTGCTGTAAAAATCTTCCTTTCTTTTATTTTAAGTATAAAAGTCTGTACAAAAATCCATTTGGCGTATAGTCCGAATGAGTAGTAAGACGCTTTGCGGGGAACAAAAGTGAATACTCTGGCCTTTTGTTTTATATTGAACACATCAACACAAACAAAAAAACTGCCCTATATCTACATCATCTTGAAGTAATTTTAATTATCAGTGTACTAGTAATCAACTGTTACTAGTAGGGGTGTACGAATATTCAAAATTTTGAATAATTAACAGCTGTGATTTAAAACTTCAAATAGCAAGATCAGTGTCATAAATCTCTTAAAAGTCCTGTCCAGTCAAGAATGTTTATGGTATGCAACATTTGGCAGGCAAGTGTAGCCAGATAATCTGGTGACTCAGAGTTTAAAATACTCTTGTCCTTTGTTCAATTTGAGGGGAGAGGAATACTGATGTTAGCAGAAAGCAAGAGGTTGTGGACTGCCTAAGGGTTGTGAGAAGGGGGAGGGGCTATTATAACTCTGCTAGTGGAGAGACAAACAGTTGGGAGCCACCCATAACTCCCAAATGGTTGACCTTCCAATACTACCCTCCCACTTTCTCCCTTCATTTTCATGCACCATGAAATATGGTAGAGTAGCCATTTATATTCTTCTCTAAGGTTTGTATGCAAGAACTTGACTAATTGGACACTAGTGTGGGTTTGCTTGTGTCATCATAGGTTAAAAGGCTCAGGGGACCACACTATTGGTCCATTAAGCATTCACTAACGTTCTTGCATACTACCATATATGTTTCATTAAGCCTGTCAGTCTGTTGTAAGTTAGCCTGCCCAGACAGAATAGAGATTACAAGGGGTGTCAAGTCTAGAAAACAGGGGTGTAAGGCCTAGAGAACATTTAAGGAGTTTAAAACCTAGATAACATTTAAGGGGTATCAAGTCTAGAGAACGTGAGCAAATTGTGTTTATTCATAAGAATATTCATAAAAAAATTCAATGAACTTTGGCAAATTAAACGGTTCCAGTGTCTTTTTTTAATAATAATTTGTTGTAATAGTATTAGTTTATTTTAATTTGTGAAGACAATGTATCAATTATTTGTTATTCATTTTAAATTCTAATAAAATTAAATCAACATTCAAAACAATTCATTAATTTTAATGAATGGAGTTTTCCCCAGGTTCTGATTGTGCATTAGAGCGATTATCGAGTTCTTGCCTTGGGTACAGAATACATACCTTGTAGCGCTGCTAACATTAATTACTCATTGTTTGTACTTTTCAAAGTTATTTTTAGTTTAAAAAAATCAATAGGCCTTGTGAATGTTCTTAAAAAGTGGGCTTGACTGTATTTTAAAAGTTTATTTCTATGTAAACATTAAAAGTATGTAGTAATTGTATACATAACTTTGATTCAAAATTTACTATTAATTTAATTTAAACTATATAACTCCCTTTCATATATCCACCTTTCCTATACCTTCTTCCAAATATAATTTAATTTAAATTATCTAATTTCTTTGAATGAAACTACCTCCCATATAAATATGTTATGATGTTGCTTAGCTTTTATATTTCATCTGATTGCCTTTGATTCTAAATCTCATTTGTGTTTATAATGAAGTATATTTTGATAATGTGGTCATTACTATATCAGTATGCATGCACTGATGATTCAACAAGGAATAAGAAACAAAAATTGAAAATTAAGCTGAGCTGAGTTCTTTTTATTCTATGTACTTCTCAAAAGCAGACATCCTGAGATTTGATTTAAAAATGTCACATAACTTTATTCACAAGTATTGTTTATTCTTTGTTTAAAAAAATGTGCAGACACATAAGATTGTCTTATCTAGAGAGTCATCTTGTGAATCACTTTTAAGATAATCTCTGTGGCTGGTAGTCCTTCAATGAGTCATTTCACCACCAGCATGCTGTTTTCAATATTCATTCACATGTTTTAGCTTTTAGTTATTATAAAATAAGTAAAATTGACTATATTTAGAATAATTTTACATATAAATAAATGACTAGAACATGCAAACAAAAAGTTTAATTTCAAAGTTAATACAGCGTCAATTAAAAAAAATTAATCTTGTAATTTGTTAAAATATTTATATTTTTAAGACGGGTGATAATATCTTAACATCATTTTATAAATAATATACTAATTTGCATCTGCTTTTAAAATCCCTTATCAAATTAAATTTTAGTCATATTGAATGTGGCATTGAAGATCCTCTGCTGAAGTATGGTACTCTCTTAATGCCGGGATCACGATCGACTTAACGTTAACTTAAAATTAGCTTTATATAACTTAACGTAAATGATGTCATGTGTTTAAATGGAAGCAATCACGATTTAGTTAACTTAACATTAGAGATCTCCTGGGAGGTCTTTTACTTTAAGTGAATGTTACTTAAAGGGTATCACGTGATCTAGCAAGCCATTCATTATGCAAGTGATGTCAGCAGGGATATTTAGTAATTCATTTGTTGGTTTTAAGACCAGAGTCTACTTTTTAGCTTTGGGTCTAGTGATCGAACATTTAAATAAAACGTTTAAGTAGAACGTTATAGACCATACTTAATTTAAACTTCAAATATTGTAAATAAGTTAAAACCACAAAGTTTTTATTATATAAAAAGGTTAAAGTAGATTTAAGAATTAAACTAAAATAGGAAAGATAAATTTATCCAAAAAGTTTAATGAAAAAATCTATAATATCGGTAGAAAACAGTAAACATTTACAGATCATAAGCTATAATACAAATCACAGATAACCTACTCTAGAATGGAGATGTTTGGTTCGAGTTGTTATGTTAAGTTATGTGAATCGTGATCACACATGCGTTAAGTTGATCAGGATCCCAGTATTAAGGTTTCACTTAATTTAAGAAAACATGTGGGATCATGATTCATGTAACTTAACGTAACAACTCGAACCAAACATCTCCATTCTAGAGGCTGTATTTCTGTGATTTGTGAATATTTACTGTTTTCTATTGATGTAAAAAATATTTATCATTAAAAAACTGCCTTGATAAATTTATCTTTATTTTGTTTCAATGTCCGATCACCAGAACTGATTGGTCATAAAACCAACACATTAATTACTAAATAGCCCTGTAGATGTCAATCCAACAATGATTGGCTAGCTAGATCACATGGTATCCTTCATGTAACATTCGTGAAAGACCTCCCACGACATCTATTAAGTTAAGTGAACTGCATCATGATCGCTTTTATTTAAAAAGATGAGAACCTTTATGATAAGTTAAGTGAAGTCGATTGTGATACCATTATAAGAAAGAAGTACAATTTCCTTTTTTTGCAATTGTTAACTAATATTTTATCAATACTTATTTTACATTTGTTTTGTGAAGTGTTATATTAAAAAAAAATATTAAAATTCCCTGATGTATCTGATTTATACAAGTACATTAATATTGCCAATGTTCATTATTTTTGGTAGACTGTAACTAGCCTTGGAGATTTTATTTTTGAGTGTACTCTCCTGAAGTGAACGCAAATCAAATAATATATTACACTTTTTTGAACCCTAAGATAAGTTTGAATATTATTTGTTAATGGTCTTAGGCTTGAAAAAATATGAGGTTTTCCTTAAAAGAGATATATTAGAAAATGTTTTATGGTTTATAATGGAGGTGAACCGACCAGTTGAGTTAAACCGAGGTATAGGAAAGGTGGATACACTTTTCCTATACCTTCTTTCAAATAAAATACAATTACCTCATAAAGCAAAAAGAGGTTTTCCTTATAGAGATATACCGATTAAAGAAATTAATCGCAAATTATTGATTATTTATTAAAAAAATTAAATACTTTATACTTAAGTTGTGAATTTAGTTTAATATGGCCTCTTTAAGTCGTGAATATGTGTATATATAATTTGTATAATTATATTTAATTGATACTACTTTAGAGTTTTGTCCACTATCACTGATACAGTATGAATAAATTTTTTTCAAACATTTAAAATACAGTGCATTTGTTGTGTTACTAGCAATTAGGATTTGTTGCCGATGCACTAATAATTGCAAAGCTTCAAAAACTATCTACTTTTTTTTAAATCATCATACTATCTGTTCAGGCTACACACACATATAATAATTACTATACTGAAGTAGGAGGAAGGAAGAATTTTAGAGGTAATCTACCTGCATTATATGTGGAAGGTTAGTGGGAAACCATTAATACAACGCTTCGGCAATAAGAATATTTAAATTTAAAATAAAACATTTTGTTTAATTTTTATCGTTTTGCACTGTCATTTACATAACAAATATTAATAAAGGCTAGAACAAGAATCTCTTATTAGAATTAGCTGTTGTGAACTTAGTTTTATCATTTTAGGAAAAATATATTAAAACGTGGGCGGAAAATGCACTCGGAATATTCAATCAAGATTTTTATTATTGAAAATACAACAATACGTACACTGATTAAGACACATCTAAACAAATCACTGAATTATATTGTAAGATTCATAATTAAATCTGTGAATTAATTAGCAAATAAGAACAAATAGAATCAAATTAAATAAACAAATTAATAGCGATAAAAACATTAACCATACAAATATTTAAAGATGTCTAAAAATGTTCATTATTAACACAGTTCACAATAACAATCAATGTCTACGTCACCCATGTTATTCAAGTAAGTCCTCCAATGGTCCCCACACACGACATTTTACAATCGCTACACTTGCTGGGCACACCGACGGACACGCTGACCCATTCACTGGACATGCTGTCTCTCACACTGGACATGCTGGCCCACTCGCTGGTCACGCTGACCCATTCACTGGACATGCTGTCTCTCACACTGGACATGTTGGCCCACTCGCTAGACACACTGGCCCACTGACCCATTCACTGGACATGCTAGCCCACACACTGATCACGCTGCCCACTCCTGGACACACCAGTCCACTCACTTGGATAGCCTTTACTCAGCATTGGGATATCTGGCTATCCCTGATCATTAATATATAGTAGTCACAGTTAAGATTCTGAAATCCTCCTTGTCTAGAATACTGGGTTAGAGTAAAATGAAAACTCACTCTTCCAAATCTATTCCTTTTCCTATCCCCCCCACCGGGCCCTATGAACCCCCTGACAGTGAGACTGACTGCACACCTGCTAAACAAGGAGGAAAAGAGAGAGAAAAGAGAGCACAGTTAAGGTAAACAAACGAGAAACACACTGATCCTGCTGTCAGACACTATTCTCATTACAATATGTTAATTTTTGCTATATAACATTTTGCAAATTAAATTTGACATATAAAGTTATATAGTTATGCAACATATATTTTTTTTCTAACATTAAATATAAATATATTTATATATATTAGAACTTCGATTTGATATTTCTAATGAACAGTTTATAAACAATGAATAACTACAAGTGTCTCATTTTTCAACTAGGGATATGCCATAAACAATTTTCAACTTTGATCTCACAACAGCTTAGCAAAGTCAGTAGTGTGTCTGCCTATCAAGCCAACGGTCCCGGGTACAATTCCTGGCAAAGCCTAAAAATGCATCATCGGTGAAATGTGGGTTTTGTATTTCACAGTGATGAATTAATAACCGAATACAATAGCTTTGTGTTATGTCTGTTTGAGATTTAAGTTAATTATTAAGTGTTCAGAAAGTGCACATTAAAGATAAAATATTTATTCATTGCCATGATACTCACCAGATAAAACTCAATCTAAGAAAATAACCCAATCTTATGAAAAATAAACAGCATTAATTTAACCCATTGGAGTAGATATACAGAATGGTTCCTTATGATAACGGTCCAAAGGCCAACTTACAGAACTGTTCCAGTCACTTAGAAGACTACAGAGAATTTACCTAGTCCTTTAGGTCGGGTGGGATTGACCCTTTAGGGCTGGGAAACAAAACAAGGGGAGGGGCGCTTGTGTTCTAGAAGTTACTGCTGACTCATCACTTATCTCTCTTGTAGACAGTTGGCTTCTTTGTTATTTAGCAAGCTTGGTGGCTGGGATGGAAAGGGGGTTGGGGAGGACTGGTGTCTTGTGTTCTTTCAACAGTTATTTGTTAGGTTCAGCAAGTGAAAGAGCTTGAAAGATTTATAGAAAGACAGATATAATTATATTCTATTATCTTTTCGGTATTCAAATGAGAGGAAGGGGGGAAGGAAGTAGCTTGCCAAGGTCAACCATTTATGATGGATCAGCATGTTTGTTGTTGGTGAGCCAGACAGGGAGTAGAGTATAAGGGGTGTCAAACCTAGAGAGAACATTTAAGAAAAGTAACCCTTAAGAGGTTTCATACTTGGAGTCAATTGAAGAGGCGCCAAACATTGTTTTCTAGTATTTTTTGCACTATACAAATAATTTAATGTAATAAAATTAATGATTTTATTAATTGTATTCTTTGATATTGACTCATATTGTTTTTTGATTTAATAAACAATGCTATTCGCGCACACTTCTATTTATTTTACTATGTTATTTATTGTTTTTAATTTTAGCATCGGGCCTTCTTAGTACACCTGGCCAAGATCAAACTAAATATCCCCATCATTGGCAGTCTAGTCTATGTCTTAGACCATGCAGCCACCGAAGCTGGTTTTAATATTATAGCTTTAACAAGTCTTACCATATTAATTTAGAAAGCTATATATTTTAAATCTAAGATTATTCTAAACAGTAATTTTTTAAGTTCTTGTCTCGAATCCTAGAGTTTTGTTATTAACATAAAGTTTTTTAGTTACATGTTATATTTTACAACTTAAGTTTTCTTGCACTGTTTAATAACTTGTAATAATTTATTTTCTGTTTTGGAATGTTATCAATGATGTGTAATATAGTGCATACATTAATACCGTTTAATACAGGCATCGTATTTACTCAAAAAGAAAAAATACTTGTCATTTTTTATATTATAATAAATTATTTTGCTATTATTTTATCGTATTACAAAATATTTAACTGAATAAAATATTTTTACCCACTGCGTGGTTGTGCCATTGTAAAGGACTTGTTCAATCACATGCTTTAAATTTGTCCGTCACCATTTTGAAGTTATGTTCGTTATACCTTTTGTGAAAGTGATAATTATTTAAGTGAAATAAAAGGATAAATAAGCTTTGTGTCCAACCTCAAATAAATATATAAATAATAATGGCCTAAATTACTGTGGTTAACTATCAAATTCATACATTTAACATTACCAAACTTTTTCATTACAGCTATTCAAAGTGAAAGATGTTAGCTGTTGGCGTAGAGATGTATTAGGTATTAATTCTAGTAACTTTTTGAGCCATCATCCAATTAAACTAAGGTAGTGAATGTATTATAGTTGGTTTTTTAAAGTTTAGATATCTTTGGATTCAATTCAAACAAACATTGACTATAATTGCGGGAAATGTGTTTTTCTATTTTTTATTTTTTTTTAGTAATTATGGGATTCAGAAATTGAAATAAATGAGTGAAATAATATTGATAGTGTTGTGGACAGTGTCACATATAATGAATGACTCACCAAGCCAAGAAGATTGTATTGTAAGCTTATCATACACTAATGAACAATTAAAGTGGTTTAGTGTCAGTATGTGATATTTTAAAAAGTATTTAATTAAATTTAAAACAAAATAATAGATTCAAATAAAATAAAAAGCAAGAAAACATTAATTTAGAACGGTGCTTATTTTTATACGCATTTAATTCCTGCCACTATTTACAATTATGTGAAAATTTTTTAAAAACCTTAATGAGTTAATAGAACAAAGAAATATTTATTTTAATGTTACATTTAATAAGCAATCATTTTTACAATAACTGTGCACATTAAGTATTTATATACAGCAAAATAAAAGGGGGGGAAAAGACATGATATTCAACAATACTACTACATATTTTCCTGTTTCAATGACAAAAGTTGACAATGGTCCCTTATAACAAAAACTTGTGAGATTTTTTTTATCAACATAAAACCCAACACTTAACTCAATTATCAAAATACTTATATTTTGGGTATTTTTTTTAGCTATAAAAATATATAAATAATTTCATTTCAAGAGAAAGAAATATCTCTATGTCTTGAAAGCTGGTTCCTCCTCTCAAACACATCTGTGACGACTTCAATCCTTGAATGCACACTCCTAAGGTACTGTTACTTATTAGAAAATTAAGATTTGTAAACAAATGTTAGAATTCTTGGAAACAGGTTTTGGTTGGAGTTTTAGATGAAAAAAACCCCACATGAGATCAGAAGTTACAAGTAAAACAAAGGAATAAGTAATATGAATTCCTTGAAGAATATTCAAAATACATTACAGAACTAACAAAATATGTGACATTAAGTTATTATTTTTTTAATTTTAAATAGCAAATAACATTGGTGTAAAGAGAAAAAAAATAATCATACCAATTCAGGAAAAGTATCTAACCACTTATGCTTAATGAGGCCAGGATTTTGGAAAGAAAAAAGTGGATTTAACCTATCCCTTCTAAATACTATTTCACTGTTTTGAACTATGCTTTTTGTCAAGTGAAGAATTAATTATAAGAGCATAGCCAAGCAACTTATTTTTATGTTGGTTGACTTAAGACTAATGCGCTGTTAAGAAAAAAAACTATTTTCACTTTGCGGTCTATATTTTATACAGTAAAATGAAATTAACTTTGGTTTTCTTTTCAATTTAAGTATTTCTCTTTCCTGCACTTTTTATGCCTTGATTCATTATAATTACAGACAAGTTAGAATGGATTTGATTCTAGAATTGTTAAAGATCCTGATTTGTGGTAAGAAAAATGCTATTTTTGGCTGAAAATAGTAAAAAAAATCAACTCAAATTTATGTGAGAGGGATAGAAAAATTAAGGCTAAATTTATTATTTATTCTTAAGTTAAAAATATTTGACTTTGGCCACAACAGGGATAAGACTCATAAAAGCCAAATCAAACATATTTTACTTCTTTGCAAATGGTCTTTGGTTTAGCAAAATACAATTTCTAGAACAGGAACTTAGATTGTGTTTAAGAATATTAAGAACAAAAATTGTATTAGTGCAAATGATTTTTTTTCTTCGACAATTTGGGACAAAACACACGAGGATGTATGCTTGTTGTTAAAAATATGTCAAGTTTATATATATCACCATTTCTCATTAAAATACCCCTAATTAACCATTATTCGCATATGAAAAGCCAACTAGTCAATTTAGCAAAATATCTTTTTTTTTGGTGTTATTAAAGTACATTTAAAAATGCTGCAATGAACTTTAAAAATATTTTGATATTTACTTTAATATGCTTGTAAAGATTATTAAAACAGGTCTTACATTATTTCAGTGTCTAATAATTTGTCTGTTTAGAAAAAAATTATTCAACTCTTTAATGTACTGTCGATTCTATTTAATACTAGCATTGTACAATTCAAAACAATAAATAGAAATGATGAATAATGCAGTTATTGGTTGATCTCAAACAAATGACTTCACTACGGCCCACCAGATAACTGCGCCTTCCACTGCTCTGATGAGGGGTAGACAGGAAGAACCCAACCAATAGGAGGTGCTGAAGCCATCGAAGCGCCAGGAGCAGCCAAAAACTTGTCCCAAGATTTCCTAAGGCAGGAAAAAATTATGAATTTTTAGGTTTAAGTAAGCTTAAAGCTGTGTATCTACTGGCGCAACAACGAGCAACCTTTGTGTCGCACAATGTTGTAAGATGTTTCACATTCAAAAATTACTCACTCATCTTCAGTCAACAAACTGTTAACACTGGAAGAACGGTGTTGCATCATGATGGTGTTTATTTTATAAAGGATGTTTCACTCGCTCTCGGCCCCTGAGTTTGAAACTAATCGACATAATTGATGTATGGGAAGCACTCGGGGACCAAGAATCAGTGAAACACACAATATAATTTGTATCAACATGTGGGACAAAGAAGATGTTTTAGTGGCAGCCGCTGCTTGTGCAGTAATGTTTGCAAGTAAACCACAAAAACACATGTTGGGTTCACTCAAGTTTATAAAAAAGAAATGCCTGTGGTGGAAATGAATTACTAGTAGATTTAATGAAAGATGACCTTTTGTGATGTTTGTAATTAACAATTAATTGAATGCAATTCTCTGAACTCTATTTAAACGTCATTCAGATTAACTAATTACTAGTGCAACCTTTTTAACCACAACACATACAAAGTAACGGTCTCAACTGAAACAAACTGTCCAAATAAGAGAAACATTTGTTTATGCGACTGAATGTTGGCCTGTGTTTTATATTTCCTTTACTGCTTTGAACAAATACTCGCAACAAACACCAACTTTTCATCTGTAACCATGTTGCCGTTGCTTTATGTTTCTCCGATGGAGAGGGAGCTTAATAAGCACATGGCAAGTACAATATCTTTCAAATTGGCATGTGTCAAATATAACCCTTGTTAGTAACCCATTCCCTGGCACATGTTTAGCACAGCAATCTATGCAGGCTAAGCTGCCATTTTTCTTCTTGTATACTCTTATCTGACATGTTTCCACTACTCACTTATTTTCTCATTTATTGCTTTATTCATGATCATAGTATAGCATTGAACAGGTAGCCCCATCTATTACTTTCAATACGAAGTATTTAGACTGGCTAAAAGTACAGAAGTTTATTAATAGATGACAGCACAATAACTTATTGCAATGAAATGTCGATTCGCGCCCGCGTCAGGGAACGTTCAACGAAACAAAGACGTTGTTCAACGCCTGCACCAGGGAATGGAATAATGGTATTTTAAGTTAAATCAACCTAGCTTAAGGGTGCATCGAAAGGGAGCACAAGTATTTTTACAGTTTGTGTAACATTACATTTTTTTTGGCCAAAATAAATCCAATATTTCTCCAGTAGCAACATAGAGTTTAATTTTATGCATATGCTAATATTAACAGATCTTGAATATCTGCCAAGGATGTCCTGGAATTTTGTCAAAACTTTTTAAATAAATAGAAAAAGTTTTGACAAACTTTCAGGACACTCTTGACAGATATGTTGATATTAGCTTGTGCAGAAAAATAAACTCTTATGTTTCTACTGGAGAAATATTTGATTTATTTTGGTCAACAAATTTCACTTCTATAAAAGCGTATAACCTGAACGGGTAGTAAGACGTGGTGCTAAATATTATTATTTACTTCTATAAAAATTGTAAAAATACTTATGCTGCCTTCTGATTGAAGCTTCAAGTCAACCAGGGTAATGATGTGGAATAAAAAAAACTCTTGAGGAAACCAACCATCCCATTAAAATATTTAGGTAGCTCACAACGATGTACAAACAAACATATCTAATCAAGCTGTTTCCTTACGTGGTAGGCAAGAAACTGTGCATATAGCTAAAAAAAACTTTATAAAAATAATCCAAACTTAATCCATCCTCACTAATTTTCTCCACACTTTCCAATTCTTGCATACTCCCTTCTCTTCAACAACATCCATACACCGAGTCATACCACCTCTTTATTCTTAAAACTTTAATGTTTCTATTTTTCAACAGGCACCTGCAGAACCTAGGCCTAAACTTTTTTTTTGCTGTCATAGTCAAGTCTGTGATTTAGTTGTGAACTTTTAATGCCTAAAATTTTCTGGTGTGTAAGCCATTCCCTTATATCCTCTTTTCAATGTTTAATTTTGTACACATTTACAACATTTAGTCACGCCTTACATGGCCTTACCCTTCCTTATGATCCACTCTCTACCTTCATATATTTGCTTCATCACTTGATCCATGCTCATTCCCTCAACATATTCTAACTAATGTAAGATGCCTCTTTTACATCGACATATTGAATTCCCTTTTAAATTGCACTTCTTCAGCATCCATCTATTAATGACTTGTCATTCATTTTCCAAATATATTTCTTAGATATCTCATTCCAACCGCATTGACCTTGCTCTTGTGTTTCTCTTGACAAAACCACACTTAATAACCATAAAACAATGTTGGTGTCGACAAATTTTTATATACTGCCATCTTTGCCTCTTTCAATACTACTTTATTCTTTACAATAGTCAACACACATCTCCGCATAAATCCAACTATTCTCCGAGATGCATTCACCTGTCTGTCAATTTCATAATCTATCCTTCCATTTTTATAGAACATTCTGCCCAGATACACAAAACCATTCATTTGTTCTAATAGTTTTCCATTTATACTAAGTTGACACTCATTTCCCGTACCATCCTTATCAAAAACTATCACCTTAGTTTTGGTGACATTTATACGAAGATTCATTCTGCCTGTAGTCTCTCATTCAAACGATTTAATGCATTCTGCAAATCACGTTCATTATCAGCCATTAATATGGCATCATCTGCATATACAGAACTCTCACATTCACATTGTCCATTTGTACACCAATCGCGTCCTAACCGGCATCCCTCATCCACTTACCCACGAATACATTAAACAATCATGGAGACAAACACAACCTTGTCTAACACCCTATTTGATATCAAAACATTCGCTCAAAACTCCTTCCACCTTAACACCTGCTTTACTTCCATCATACACTACCATAATTGCATTTAACTAATCATGCATCCATACCATCCTCTCTCAGAACATTCCATAACTTACTCCTAGTCTCCCGATTGTATGTTTTCTCCAGGTCAACGAATGCACTATAAGCTTTCATCCTAACTGCCATACATTTCTCAATCAATTGTAGCAAAACAAATATCCGGCCCATGCAAACTCTACCTGGCATTAAACCACATTGCACACAAATTGTGTCTGTGGTTTTTTCACCCAACCTCTCTGTCTGGACACTTACTGACCTATTGTAATGAACAAGCTAGCATTCATATAGCGATAGTATTGTGACACATACCTAATAGCCACAAAGGACTCGACGTCACTTTCTGCTGCAGTATAGAAGTGGTCAACTTGATCTTGCTGTCGTTTCTTTGCACCAAACAAGACTTGTTCCCACTGTGCCAAAGCTTGCCTTTCTCTACGTACTTGCTTCTGGTTCCTCTCCTCCACGACACCTTCCAACATAACTCTGAGACCTTGTTCCTCCACAGCACACTCTCGTAGCTCAGACTCCCAAAGCTTCCGTAACCTCTCTAAAATCATCACACAAATAAGTCAACAAAAAAAAACAAGAAATATATATCTGGCAGTTAAATACGTCACTATAATTTAGGGATTTCAAATTCAATTCTGTGTTCTTGAGGCTATTAAAAAAAATTGATTTCACTTAGTTTAAGTCGGCAGCCTCTCTGGTCTAGTGGTCAGAGCTCCTGGCTAAAGATTCAGAGGTCCCGGGTTCGATCCCCAGCGTTTAGGAGATTTTTCTGTGAAGGCTCTTGAACAGGGTCAACTCAACTTAATGAGGATAAATGAGGACCCACTTGAATAAACTATAAGAAGTGGCTACAGTCTAGAAAACTGAGATTAACAGCGGACTACATGACACCGTCTATCCGCAAAAATTCATATGGTCTTCACCAACATACGGTGGCCACATGGTCAATCTAGTTCGCTTGTGGGCTGACACCATGGAGTTTTTTTAATAGTTTGGGTTTCACACATAGACTTGATCAAAATATCATGATTTTTGATACTTCAATTCTTAGCTCACCAAACCCAGTAAATGAAAGTTTTGTATAAATGAAATTATAATATTGTACTACAGTAACCCCATGGCTTCTTTGGTGCTGATTGACAGTTCACAGCTGACTTCTGACAGTCAACATTTAGGTATAATACCTAAATTTTGACCGTCAGAAGTGACATCTGCTAAATACATGTTTTTACAGATCATATGGTTCGGCGTAAGGATACATAATTTGGTCTGGTAACTTTTCAAAGCTTTCAGCTGTCAGTCAGCACCAAAGAAGCCATGGGGCTACTGTACCTACTATTTACACTTTATAGTTTGTTTGGTATTTTTGAAAATATACCAAAGTGAAATTTATAAAACTGTAGAATAAGAATAACAAAATTGAAAATAAAATTTAAGAATCATAAATGAGAAAAAACAAAACACGCCCAACCTTTTTTCCCATTATTAAGAGAATCCTATAGAATTCGAGATTAGTAAAATTCTTAAAAAAGTTTCTTGAATGGGTTTTTATTTACTAAAAAGGTTTTCACTAAATGTTGTTTATGACAATTTACATGACAGATAAATTATAATTTTGTCAATGGCACTAAGACTTCAAACAAATTTTTTTAAATATTCTCATTGAAACAAAAATTATCTATGTTTAAAAATTCGAGGATTTGAATTTTATAAATATAGGATTCGAGCCATCTCTATAATTATTATATAATTGATACTAACAGCTTTAAGAATGTATTGTTGTAAACAATATACAATATTTGAAAAAAAGAATAAGTATTTAAAAATGTATATTTAATTGCTGTAAATAATTTCAACCCTCGATTAAAGTATGATCATACCTACCTATAACTTTGGTAAATCGCTCTCCACTTTCGAATGATACAGCTTGCCCTCTGCTGGCCCAAGTTTTTGCTCTCAATTGACGCAGTTTTAGTAAAGACGACAGCAACGACAGTTGGCGCTTTGCCTCATTCTTTTTGCGAGTCACTTCCAAGAGAACAAGATCCGCTTCAACTTTCAAACTTTCTTCCTGTCAATAGACTAATCATATTAATTCCAAAATACCCTCCAGAAAATGATCAACTTCAAAGTTTTATTTATAGCCAGCATTGTAGATGATCCAGGGCAGTACCCTAGTGTAACCACATTTGTGTAAAGACCTAGAACTCTTTTTAGCCCCGCGTCTTACTACACACTCCGGTTATATGCTTATGTACTAATTACTCTAATAGGATAGGGATGAGGAAGGTTGAATTTAAAGGAAGCGTACCTGCATTTACTTGGATCTCCAGTCTAGTCTATTGCAAGAATAGCGCCTTAGACCATGTGGTCACAAAGTTGGTGCCTACCTAAAAACTATTTGGTGGTGGTGGGTGATGGTAACCCAGCCAAGATTTGAACTCTGACCTCCCATCATTGTTCATACATGATGACACTGACATGTTCATTACTGTCGGTCTGAGTCTAGGTTTGGATCCCACCACAAATAAATGTATATTATTAAGCCAATGGACCATTTCCACTCAAAGAAACATGACAAATAAATATAGTCTAATAAACAAACCCTCTTGGCTTTTTCCACCGATTCTTGCATATCTTCCAGCCATGTGTTAATGGCTATATCAAGTTGCTGCCTTTTGGAATGACTCTCCGCCACTTCTTCTTTGACCCTTGCTCTCCGACGTTTCTGATACGCTCTCTTCTTGCTGCGCTTAGCAATAGCTACTTCAAGGTCATCCATCACACCGGGGACACTAAGTTTATCCAAGCAAGCTTGCAACTCTGCCTAAGACACAAACATTTTACCATCGTTTATATTTTACTTTTCAATGTTCTGTTGCCAACAAGCTATTAACAAAAAACAAATGTGTTGGTTCTGATGGATTAAACTTGCCCTACTGACAACTTTAGGTGAAAATTTGGAAGCATATCAAACTTAGAGTAATTGGGGAGAGAGGGAAGCAACTGGAAGCGTCAAAAGTCTCGTCTAGGGTAGAGATGTTCCGCAGAAGTGCGAAGGAGTGATGTACAAGGTGTATCGTCTAGGGTAGAGATGTTCCGCAGAAGTGCGAAGGAGGGATGTACAAGGTGTACTATTATATGTGTACTATTATATATATAAATATTTCATGGTGCATCAGAAACCTGGGTGATGAAGGACAGGGGCAGGATTCAGGCTGGTAGTGACAAGGATGGGCAGGGGGAGATAGAGGGTGAAGGGGGAACCACTGCAAGATAGGGTAGATAAGGCAAGATTGAGGTGGTGTGGACATGTGAAGAGGTTGGAAGAGTGAAGAATTGCAAGGAGGATGCTCGATATGGAGGGGGTGGGCAGGAGGCCAAGAGGAGGAAGACCAAGTGACAGGTGGATAAATGGAGTGTTGAGGAGTGTGAAGAGGAGAAAAGTGGGCTGACATGGAGGATGAAAGGTGGTGGAAGGACAAAAGTAAATGGAGGGGCTTATGTTCGAGACAGGAAACTATGATTATGATGATGATGATGATGAAACTAAGCGTTTTAACAAAGCTTTCTTAAAAAAAAAAGTAAAATATCACAAGGATTGTAGGTCCAAAACTTAGAATTCTAATAGGAAGGAAAAACCCAACTTTTTTTTTTGCTGTTAAAAACATTGATAATATTTTAACTTATTTCATAAGTATCAATTCCGATTATTTTATTTATTTGAAGTATTTAACGTAAACTTTCAGAGCCGACTGATTATATCAGCAAATGAGAATTTCTATGTGTGAGAGTGGAAGAGCTTAACAGTTTTGCTGGGAAAGCTATTTTCACATAACTTCCAGGGTTATTTCACATACCACAATCGACATGGACCTACAGATTTACTTACCCTCCAAAGGAAGTTGTGCTACAGATTTTTTTGCTCGAGGAAAATCTCTAGACCCTGACTGGGTTTGTACCCAAGAATATCGGGTCCTGAGGCAAGCACTTTACACCAATAACACAGAGGTAAACAGCATAACTGATTAACTAATATTAATTACATAGTGATGACAAAATATTTGTTTGGATTTTCTAAAAGGATGCATTTATTGAATTACCTTCTTTACTTCTACTTCATTCCATTTCTTTGTCCAATGATCAGAGTTGACAATCTCACATTCTAAAAGCAATTGACCATGAAGAGATTCAAGTTCTTTGTGAAGCTGGATTGAAGTCTTGAAAAATTTGCTAGCTTCACAAATCTAAAACAATGTTCATGATCATGTTATGAGTTGAGTGTATATACACACATACACACACACGGAATAATTACCCACGGTACAAGCTGGTAATTAAACCAGAGACCCCTAGATGCGTAGCCAGGTGCGCTGACCATTATACAACCACAGATCCGGTTAGTTATATTTATGTCTGAGGCACATAAATAAAAATCATTTGAGATCAAAAGTAAATAGCAAACCCAATTTACAATTAATTTAGCAATTTAACCAGATAAATATAAAATAAAATAAAATAAATAGTCTATATTATATGACATGTCAGCTTAATGGGCAATAATATGAGTTTACCTTCTGGCTTATAAGCAACATTTAGACCGAATATTATTTAGAAAACTTTGTTCAAATATTACTTTGAAGAGAAAATGTAAACTTTTTAACATGATGATGATCTTAAAAGGTTTTGAAGTTCAACAAATGGATAAATAAATATTTTTTAAAACAAAGACAGATAGGCCTATATTAATTATGTATTCACCTTTACATTTTTCCGAGTCTTCACAGGTGTTTGTGGTACATTATGTCGTTTTCTAGCTCCTAGCCATCCATAAATCCACTCGTCGTCAGACAGAGGTTTCATCATTTCAGGCCCCCTTGAAGATTCTAATTGGTCTTCTTGAGGAATGGATGCTTGTCGTTGATTAATATTGTTGCGATGTGAATCATACGGTGATAGTGACAATCTCTGTGTGTCCTGGCTGTGACTTGTGTCCATGTAGGATGAGTTTGGAGCTGCTTGCCACCAGTGAGAAGGACCCTTAGAAGGAGGATGAATGCCGGAAGGGAGCGGAGTCTGTGATAATGGAGGATCACTTGATCGTGTCTGGAATCCAGGTGGTGGGAATGTATTTGGATGGGTCAAATATGAGGGTAAAGGTGGGGGAGGTATTGAGGGTACCAGCACCCTTGGAGGAGGTTGCCTATACAACAAAGACTGAGGTCGGTTATTGCCCAATGGACTATTTTGGGGCACTTCGAAGGATGGATTTTGCGCAGAACTTCTTATTGATGTATCGAAGGGGTGTAATCGAGTTATAAAATTCCTATGGTGGCGAGGGTCTCCAGGAGATGAATATTTATCGTCATCCATCTCGGAAATTATCTTAAGTACACTAAACAACACTTCAACCTTTTGCACAAATTTTCTGTGGCACATACAAAACAATTAAAAAAACAACCGCATTAGGTTTATAAAACTAAAAATTAATGGTAAGTTTAACTAAGCAACAATATTAGCTTCTAACCTGATTTTATTAAATAACTAGTAATTATTCCCTACAGGAAAAAAGTCAATGTAGTAACAATAACTTATTATAAAGGAGTTCAAGGCAAATTAGACTAAGTAAGCCTTTTCATTAAAAATTATTCAGCAATTAAAGTAAATCTAAGGAATTATTAGTTGATGTTTATTAAATTTACAAATTATGAACAGTATTAGCAAATAAGAGTGGTATTATTATGTTCAGGCAACTCTGCTTTGGATTCCTCGAGTATTTTTTGAGCAGCGACATATTCTTGAGAACTTTTCAATTCTTCTTCGTTTTCAATCAAATATTTCAGCTCTTCATAAGCCTTCATTAAGCGCCGCTGGCAATCGGGGACCATCATTAGGGATTCTTGTAAAACTTCTTCTTGCTTACGAATATCATGTTCACATTTACCTGCAAACGGAAATAAATGAAGTGCTACATTTCTCAATAAACCAGGTCTATTAAATCAAATGATCTAGTCCTACACTTACGCTGAATTTTATAAATATGTTTTTCTTATAACATAATAATACTACATATTATTTACAATCAATACAAATAATTGGTACATACCAATGTTAGGATCAATTGTTTATAAGATTTTATATTACTAAACAGTCAATAGTGTATTCACCTGCTTCAGTAGCCAAATTATGTAAGGTGCCACTCTCGTGACTAGAATGTCGATGACAGGGGGATCGAGATTTTAATCCTGGTTGGCTATACCGAGATTTTTTTCATAATGGTTTTCCACTCTAACTCCACAAAAAATGTGGTTACACTTCATATAAATTCAACCTTCCCCATACTTAAGCCACTAATGTACTTAGTAAAAACGGGTAGTAAGACAGTATGCTTAAAAATATTATTATTATTAGCACCGCGTCTTAACGACCTACAGTTTAACATGGGAACTGATCCACAGTGGAGGCCTGGTATTCCACACATTCACAAAATAATAGTAATGTACCTACTCAACTACATGACAGGCTAAAGTAGGGAAATATTGGTTTTCAGTCTCCCTAAATGCAAATGCGTTAACACTTTCCTTAAAAAATAACCATTCAAATCCTTAAAATCATTAACATAATTAGTAGATAAGTGTATAACCTGAACGGGTAGTTAAAAAAGAGTTCTTAAAAGTCTTTAACAATAGTGTCTGTCCTATCATCATATCATGCATTTTTGTAATGTGATGTAACAAAGAAAAGTATCAGACATTCACACACAGCTAAGTATAATCCCATTAGTTGAAAAGGGCTGCGTACAAATAGTCTGTGCACTATGCATTGTACACTTTAACTTACTGGCTTTAAAATTGCAAAGGCGTCGACTTAAGGGGCGGAAGTCATTTTTGATGGGCTCTGAATTCTCCTAAAGTGTGCTGATGCACCCCTTACAGTACACTTTATTAAAAGGTAGACATGAAGTGCCCCTTAGCGTGGATTTTAATTTAGGCCTAGTTAAAATAATATTTTAAATTAAAAAAATAAACATAAGCTATTAGGCATATATAAAAAATATATTTTGCTGTATAATTTGTTAATTTAATATGTATAAATAGACTAATCATTCTCTATGTAACATAAACAATTATTTTAGAGGTAATAGATTTTTAGTTCAAAAAATATATTTTGTAAAATTATAAATAATAGTGTCATTGGGTCTATGGCAAAATAGACAAAACCCTATTAAAAAAAATCAATCACGTTGCTGTGGAAAAACAGCTTTCATAAGTGGCCACTAGATAGCTGCTATAAGAGTATTGTGCTGCCCGAAGTTTTATGAATCCTATGCACTTAGGGGCGCCAGAAACGTGTTTTATTAAAAAAAAGTGTGCTGAAAAGTGCACAAGTGTGTAATGCACAGACTAAATTAAAAACAACTTAGGATTGCCATGGTAAACATATTATTATATTTATTGATAGGAAAAAAAAGGATTTTGAATAAAAGTTAAAATTAATGTAAGGATTCAATAAAGATGCAGGGTTTAAAAAGCTTTAGTAAAATACCAAAAGAAATTAAGAATAAGAAGCTAAACTTATATAGGTTTAAAAGAGAAGTTAAGAAATATATTTTGGAAAATAATATAGACTAAATCTTAAACAGGGGAATAAACTTTATATGTATGAGCAACAAAGATTTTTTTAAAAGAACAAATAAATCAATGTCAAAAGATAATGCACCTAGGGACTGTTTATGAATTGTGTAGATTTTAACTATTTTTGCTGTTATCAGTTTACCAAATTAGGATGTGTCTTTATATACATGTACACATGTGGGCCACACTAATTTTTTTTGTAATATAATGTATTATTGCTATCATAATGATAAGTAGTTAAAGCCTGCTTCTAATTTATTTTGTATGACTGGATGAAGACACATAATATATTTCTGTAAACTTTTTTCACTATCCTAAATGTTTAAAACCAAATGGTTTTGATCCACGCCAACAATAAGGGCTGTATTCAAATAGTCTACTTCACACGCCGTCGACCCTTGGCGTTCACTCAATAATTGCACTAGTAATCATGTGATCAAGTGGAGATCTGTCCGAATAGTCACGAAGTGTGCTAATGCACCCCTCACATGCGCTCGAGTCCAAGGGCGACAGCAAGTTATCTTTGACATGCCGTCGATGCGGTGTTTGATTGGCAGTTGTTTAATTTTTAGTCTGTTAGAGATTTCATAGACTAATGTGATCTTTGATTAACGTTGCTCGTAGAGTAATGTGATCTATAATAATGTACATTAAATATTCTGGTTGCTTTGTAGTGTTGTATTGTGTTGTGTTGGATAATGTGACTAATTTGCCATGTGCAGTGAAAATAAGTTGCCAAAAATCTGCAAGTGGCCTATGCTTATTTGGGCTGATAGATGGTGTTTAAAGTAGTTTTTAAGTTCATTGGTAAGAAGCAGCACTGCGGACTCAAGGGCGCGAAAAGGATATGTTGCTGTTTGGATAGTCTGTTGCAGTCTTTGATCTTAGGTGCATGTTAAATGTAAAGTCGTCAAGTGTACTGTCTATTCCTGTACCGCCAAGATGTTTATATATGTACGAGCCACTTGGCTCTTTTTATACACCAAATAAAGAATTAATCAATCAATCTCTAAAAATTAGTCATATAATAACAAGCACAGCTGGCAAGCTCACAAAAAATCATGAATCCAAGTTTTTCATAATAAAAAATCTGGTCTCAAGTTTTTTGGTTTTATTTTTATTTATTTCCCACTCTCATTCTTACCTTCATCTTTCAATTTTTGAACACGTTCTTTTTGTTGCTCAGCTTCTTTCTGATACATAAGTTTTTCTTTAGTCAAACGTTTAACAACACCAGTCTTGATTCGAAGTGTTTTAAGACGGGGATCAGACATTACGAGTTAAGCGTTATATGATTTATCAAAAACCAATGTAATCTCTAAGAAAGTAATAATGAAAATTAAAATGTTATACGAATTTTATGAAATCAAGTTTCCAATGTGTCAAACGTCAAAATCAAGTTTGTCCTCATCGCCATATTTGGACAATAATAATCAAATTCTAAAGCAACACGTCACATTGTCAATATATAAACAGATAGATAGTATTTATTTGTTAGACCAAACCTACATTTGTTTATCTATTTTTAGTGCTACGCTTATTTAAAAACACCAAGAGTATTATATTAAGGCTCACTGAAGAGCACTAAATAGTGACAGAAGGCGTACTTATGAAAGTAATTCAATATTATATCCCACACACTATATGCATACATATCGTGTGCACCTCGAAGCTGGAATTTTAAATTTAATAAAAACTGGATCTGAAGAATAAAATTAAAATGAAGAGTTTTTTCTGTCTATTTGAAGCAAAAAACAATTTTAGCCCGGGCAACACCTAATACTTCTTTTAATCTAGAATAAATAATGTGTACATTCTCTATCTATTTGTTTCACACTTTAGCCGCCTTTATGATAAGATAGGGGTATATTTTACTTTCTTGGAAGGAAAACACTTATGTAAAAAATTACTTGTTTTTGTAAAAAAAATAACTGAGCCAACTAAAAGTGATGCAATGTGATGAACGTCGCCTTTATCTATGAACGTCGCTATGAAATGTTGTAAATACAAATTAAATTTATCGGCTAGTGCTTAGCAGAGACTAGTTTATCTATCCAGAATGGAAGACGAAGGATTTCCTGCAGCAGAAAGAATATTGTCGGACATAGAAGCTGTTTTCAAAAAGGATCCTTATTTGTTAGTTAAAAAACTTCTTGACATAATTAATATTGTACCATACTATATTCAATTAAGTAATACATTTCATTTATAAAGTGACATTTAAGATAAACTTTGTTTATTTTATGCTATATCCCAACATTAATTGTTCTTGGCAAGTCCTTATTGTCGTACCTACTGAACATTTGTGTGTGGTTTTGTATGACACTTGGGGTCTTGTGTTTATGTAAGAGGGGTAACTAGAGTATGGAGTAAAGATCTATAAATTTCAATGTGAGATTTACACTATTTGTACTTAATTTAATAACACGCTTTGCCTAATTTACACTATTGAAGGTTCACCATTATACAATCAATTATTTTACCCAAGTTTTGATTTTAAATACTTTTTGATTTTAAAAATGCCTTTCTTGTCTAAACACTATTAGGTTAGCCACTGACCACATATCAATTAAACATGACAACAATGAATTATTGCCATCCCTAGTGCATGAAAAAATTTAAAAAATTGGTTTGTTAAACACCTGTCTCTCCTGATTTGGATCTAAAAGGCTATGTTTGGTGTGGGATCATACATACCTGGCACAAACAGTGGGTTTCAATCTTTGTTCAGAACAAGTTGCGGTCCATCAAAGACAAGTGTGTCACGATGACTTTATTCTACATGCAAGTCTAAAAGAGAGGAGGTCGTTGTGACAAGACTGCGTCAGTATACGCAGCTTACTCGTGGGTTTTTATTGAGAGGGGATCAACCCTCTGTATGTGAATTTTGCATTATACCCGTTAGTGATGTGCCAAACTTTAGTGTGGTATTGCAAGTATGCCCCTATGCATCTTACTCGGAAAAATTAAAGGTGACCATCTTTTACTACACAATAGTGTGGCTGTAGTAATTTGCTTACTTCGTTTTACATGCCAGGTGAATCTTTTTAACTTCTATTTGAGTTCTACTTCTAAGGAGTGGCTCTTATTGACTTTATCTCATTGAGACTTATTTTTAACATTTTTAGTAAGCATACTATGCTTTTTATTCTTGCATTGTCCAAATAGATAAAGGAGTGTACACACCTGCTGTTTTTAGCGAGTGTTTCACCAAAATATTGCTGTCCTGTAGGGGATTTTACTTGTTTTCTTTTCATTTTTGTAAAAGGAACTAATGACCTCATTATGTTAAGACACCTTAAAAATCAATAATAATAATGACAATGCACATTACATTATCTTAAGCGATGGTTGGTAAACAACAGCTAGCTATTCTTGGTTGCTATCAGGGAGTCTAGTATTGGGCATGTGCTAGCAATTTAATTAACATGATGTTTGACGTACGTAATTAAAACACTTAATGTACCAGTAATAGAGAACATATTTATCAAAAACACAATACAAAACACTGCTATATACTCCCCATACTATATACTCTACTATACCAACCCTACCCAAAAAACTATTAAAATGTATTTTAATAAATTATTAATTTTTCAAATGTCATTTTAATCAGAGTCTAATTGATTGACTGACCTTGTTAGTCTATTAACCGTAAAGATTATTATTATTATTATTATTAGCACCGCGTCTTGCTACCCGTTTGGGTTGTACGCACTTACGCTAATGTGTAATGGTAGGGTGATTGTGAGATGAAATGAAGGACCTACAGTTTAACGTGGAATCCGAACCACGGTGGAGGCCTGGCATTCCTCACATTCACAAGATGTCTTNGTGAAGGAAGGGTTTGGTAATCAGATAAATCTTTGCTGCGACCGAGGATTGAACCCCGGCCGCCAGCACAGAAGTCTGACACCTTATCCCTAGACTGCCAGGTCACCAACCGTAAAGAGTTACTTGAAATTAACGGTTAAACATTTGTAGTACTAATATTAAAACTTAAAAATGTGCATTTTTAAGAGAATGATGCAACACACTTTTTCGGTTGTTGTAAAATCGATGTGTATTTAATACATGTTCAACAAACTCTTAGCTTAATACAATGGAGGTACTCACACATCCTAGAACACAAGTTTATGAAGGGTTTCACACTATTTTAGATATGTCCTCTGCAAATTAATAGTTACTATTCCTACTCATGAAAATAAATGAATGTTTGACTTTATTTAAATAAATTGAAACAAAATATAAGCTTGTTATTTTTAAAATACTACATAATGGACCTTTTATTGAATTTTCAATGTACAATATCGATTTTTTCTTGATATATAATATATTTCTTCTAGCCCTATCGAATACTTTACATATACTTTTAGTTTAATTGGTTCATAGGCCTATTTGTGTGTCACAGGTATTTGGGTAGTTAAATGCTATGACAAAAAACAAACAAAAAACTTACCACCACCACCACAACGTTAGATTGTATGTAAACCTTTCTTTCCAGGAAGGAGTTTGATATCATCCCAGTTACTGAGAATCAAAATAAGTCTCCAGTTATTCATGCGGAACATTCACTTGGTTTGGAATCTTGGTGTGTTCGGCACGTGTATTGTCATGCATACCATCGTCTCATGAACATACGTCAGCATCGCAGTAAACGTGAGGGTGAGTCTCTGAACGTTGTAACGTAGTATCCTACACTTCAGATAGGCTAAGGACCAAAGTTAATTTAGTCTTATCACAAGCCTGCCCGTATGAATAAAAAACAATCGATTTACATTAACCTCCCAAGTATTGTCATTGTATTATTAAATGTTTGCCCATGTCTTGTTTTGTTTCAACTCTGATTTATTAAATTGCTTTAAGACCAATCAGATTATTCATACATTGTAACAAATAACCTTAGTTGGTGCTAAAGCACTGTGGCTTTAGAAGTATCTTAGGGTGGTGAGGTGAGTTGGGTGTTTGAAGTCTAAACACCTGCGGGACCTGAGGGTACTACCCACCTGAAGGGTGACTCATAGCCCCAGCTGCTCAGGAGATACATTAGAGGGGAGCAAGGGGTTGGTGTTTTAGGTCGAGCGGTATAAGTAATTTTAATTAGCCTCTATTTCAGTAAAACCCGCCTCGGTGGTGTAGTTGGCTAATGCGCTTGTCGTGTTTAGCTAAACTGCTGAGGGGAAATCGAGGTTCGAATCTCGGTCGGGTGAACTGGGGGTGGTTTTTCCTAAATGGATTTCCACTCCCCCTCCACGCAAATGTGGGTTCACTTCCTCTAATTCAACCTTCCCAATTCCTAATCCATTAGAGTAATTAGTACTTAAAGCGTATAACCCGAACGGGTAGTAAGACACGGTGCTAAATATATATAATATTATATTTCAGTAAATATAATAGTAGAGTTTTTTTAGCTGTGATAATAAAATAACTTCCTTGTAATATATTGTTAAGCATTTTATATGTTTATTGATTATTTGGTGCTTTTATTCCCATATAATAGGCAAAAAATAAAAGGTGTCTTAAATGTGATAAAATATTGTAATATCTATAGCAGACCATAGGTCCAACAGGCTATACTTATGATTTGAAAAAAATAGGTGGAAATAAGTTAGCTGTATGGGTGCACAAGCACTTCATCACAATATGAGACGATGGGCTATCATCCAGGTATGAACAGGTCAACTTGTTACAAAAGAAAGAATCGACAAGCCTATAAGTGTAGTGACAAGATTGGAAATCCAGTAGAGTTTTAACTAGCCATATACATTTTTAAGGACATTTCTACTAGGATTTAAAACGGTTGTAAACATTACTAGGTGCGGATATCCTAGCAGTAATGTTTCTTCTTTTGTTTCAATGTGTTACAGATCCCGCCACCTTGTCCCGGCTGCTATGTGGCACTTTATTGCTCAACCCTGACATCTCTACTTTCTGGGGAATGAGGCGTGAATTGGTACAATCTGGTACACTTAGTGGTCATTCAGAATTACATTATACTACTGTACTTTTGTCTCGCAAGCCCAAGTGCTCGGAGGCATTTGCTCATCGTAAGTGGATTCTGGGAAAGTTGATTTTAGGTAAGAAAATTTGGTAGTATATATACTCTTTGTACATCATTTGGTCAAGATTTTGTGTAGTTGCTAAAGTTTTTTGAGGCCAAACCAGTTCTGAAAAATGTTTATTTGAATTTTTGTGCATCAAAGATTTTGTCTTCACATTGGTCAAAATCAGCTACTATGAGTTTAATGTCAAAGTTTACCTTTGATGTCCTCGAACATGAAGCTGAAAAATGGCTTTGTATCAAACTCTAAATAATTTTTAGAGGCATCCAATTTTCAAAATTTGTTGATAGAAGACCACTCTTAATAGATCCTAGAGACATCAATAATAAAAATTGTTAGGGGAAGATTATTCACAATAGCATTTTAGAGCGTCCAATTTTACAAAACTTGCTGTTAGACGCCCACTCTAAATAGTTTTCAGCGACATTTGATTTTCAAAGATTTTCCAGTTAGGACACTCCAAATATATTCTAAAGTCACCCAATTTTTAAAATCTCCTGGGTAAAACCACTTCAAATGCATCTACAATAGACATTTAATTAGATGTGAAGGCCTCTCTAAATAATGTCTAGGGGCATTTCATAAGGTTTATGGGAAAGAACCACTCCAAATAGCTTATAGAAGAATCTAATTACATTTTAAAAATATGTTCCAGATGAAGGCCACTGTAAATATTTTCTATATATTTGATGGGAAAGAGCCCCAGGCTCCTCAAACGCCAGCCCCTCCCCCATTTTTTTGCCAACTCCGCCCTAGACAAATAAGGTTTTGCCACATCTGAAGTTAAATATTACAAAACGAGGGAGGTCCGCAATTTACCCCTAGTACTGGGCTCAGTTTGAGTACCTGGCAGGCCAGCTTACATCCACTGTCCAGATTTCTGCTGCATACATAACTATGGGTACAAAGCATCAATAATTGCCCTATAAAACACTTCCCTATACTGTAGTCTATAAATTACATAATCTTATTTAAGATTTATTTTCTCTAAATTGAAAGTAATATGAATCTAACTGCCTATATGATTTATTAATATTGCCAACCGATAAAGTCGTCTGTCTTTGGTATGTTTTGTACAATAACTTGCAGAAAAATATATTTTTTAAAAGTTCTCTGACCAGCAATAGGGCTACTTGATCCAGTTTGTTTTCCCTTCTTTCCACCCCAGACAGCGTAGATGTGAACGAGTTATTGGAGGAAGAGTTGAGAGTATCTCAGTATGCAGCTGATCGATATCCCAACAACTATTATGCGTGGAGCCACCGCATGTGGTGTGTCAGTCATTTGGTTGCTTCCACCTCGGAACACCAACAGGTATGTTGTTGGCATTAAGCACTTATACTAAGGCCCTATACGCACTGTCGACTGGTTGCTGGAGACCGCTAGGCTCAAGGGAATATATGAATGCTTGCACAGCATGTCGCAAAAAAATGAGCGACGGGCGGGGGGAACTGCTGGTCGTGATGACCAATGATTTGCCGTGATTCAAATACGCTCATTTAGTCTTGTGGAGACCATATACGTGTGGAATAAGTTGACAAGCCCTGCGAGTTGCCCAGTTTGGTCTCTTGGTGACTATGTCACCAACGACTCGTCATCAGTGCGTATAGGCCCTAGGTCTATAATATATCTGATGAAGATCCTGCAACCTGGTTCAGTGGTCAAATGGTCTAGGGCATAACTCTTGTGCTAGACTGGCCTTCTGATGACTGGGAGATGAGGTTTAGCTTTCTGAGGGTGGTTTCCCACTTCCATGCAAATGCAGGTAAGGCGAGTAGATTACTTCTAAAATGTTTCTTTCCTCATCCCTACCCCATTAGAGTAATTATCATAAATGCATATAACCTGAACGGGTAGTAAGACTCAGTGATAAAAAAAACTCTTTTGAGGCTTAAATTGATTGGTTAAGTACAGGCATTAGCTATAAAATAACATTCAATGACTCAAATGTCTTCAAGAAACATGATTTATCAAACATTATAAATTATATTTTAAGTTTAAATTGATCACACAAACTAAAACATCACCAGTAATATTAAACTACCATCAAATGCATTACAGTAATCTTTAAGAGAGAGGGTGTAGTCTTCTATTTGCCGGAAATGTTGATGCTTCACTGGCATTCAGGTGAGTATGTTCAACATGTAGGAGGAAGGAACACATGCACTATACTATATCCACACTTACTATGGTTTTGAAACCCAAAAGTCTAAAAAAAACCTCTCAACTTACAAATAAAAACACCTTTCGTATGGGTTTAGTGTTTACAATACAGCTAAAACAAACGTCATGTTTGCACCACGAAATACCAGTATATGTTTTCGTTATTTTGTCGTGGAAATTACCTTTCCTTTTTAATTTCTCTTTAAGCCCCATGTCTTATCAGTCGTTCAACTTATACACTTATATACTAATAACGCTAATGGTTTTAGGGATTAGGAAGGTTTTATTTAAATGAAGTGTATCTGCATTTGCATTGAGGGAAAGTGGAAAACAATTTTGGAAAAACCACCCACAGTACACCCGACCAAAATTTGAACCTCTATCTACCTGTCATCGGAAATCTAGTCTAGGGTGAGAGTAGCACGTTAGACCATGCAGCCACCAAAGTGGGTAATTATTTATACTAACTAATATAGAGTAATAATGTAAAGTTAAAACAAGACCATGCACACCACACCATTCTGACTATACAGATTAAAATGTACGCTCACCTACTTAGCAATATTCAAGAATATAATTGTTTATTTCCCTGCGCTAATTACGTGTAATCCCTCAAAATTGTTTAAGGGAGAGGGTAATTTTATTTCATGCTTGGTGACAAATGTTTGTTGGGTAAAATTAGTTTGATCCCAGGATAAAAAAAAACTAGCGATAGATCAAAACCCATTTTTTAAAAAAACCACCTTATTTTACATTTCTGATTTTATTTAATATCACCTCTTAATTTGCTTTAGAAATGGTATAAAGATTTTAATCATACACATTGAACCCAATCTGGGATTGAACTCGTCTTTAAGGTCAGAATCAAATATTTCTTGCTATTTTAAGTTTCTACATTTTAGACATGAGCTTCATTAACTGTGTTCTTTTAAATGCATATTTTGGAATTAGGCGATATTAGGCTTAAGTTTAAATACCATCCAGCCCATGGTATGGTGGTCAGTGCGCCTAGCTATGAACCTAGGGATACCTGATTCGATTCCTGACTTGTACCTTGGGTATTTTTCTCTTAAGGGGAATTATTTCACCGGTCGCCAGAGTTTGTTAAATTAGGCGTAAATTAGGTTTAAGATTCCCACTTGTTTATACCTCCAGATTCATTATCACACCATCTCATTGCTGGTGCGTGTAGACAACTTCTCTAGTTGTACCTTGGGCAAGGCTCTGTGCCACCAGGGCGGTGAATAGTCTACATGCAGGCGACGAAACTGGATGTTATGTCTCTCCTGGTCATTAATGTCATACAATTAAAAAAAAGCTTGAGTACTTTCTTACTGAGATATTAAAGAAGAATACATGAACTTTTGGAAAATTTGTCTTCGTGAGTATTGTGTAAACGTTTTTATTCTAAAAAAGGTACACCCATAATTAGTGAAATGTGGTAATGTTTCTTCCAAAATGACATTCATAATATGTTGAAAACGCTTGTAAGAAAATCAAACATTTGCAATTTTTTTTTTAGGTGCTCAAGAATGAATGGGCTGCATCAGAACGGTGGGTCTCAACACATGTATCAGACCACTCTGGCTTGCAGTACAGACAGTTCCTTTTAAAGAGCCTCCTCAAATGTCTTGGAAGCAATTCCCTCACAAGTGCAGCACCCGTTCAAGACACAAAGCAATTCCTCATGCAGTTCCTTGTCTCGCCAAACACTAACGGTTGTATAGTTCATAAAGATGAAGAAGAGAAGTCTACCTCTAAACTATTGGTCTTCCTGACTTCAGATCTTTTTCTCAATACAGATTTAATCCTGAGGTTTGTTGGTCATGAAGCACTGTGGTATCATCGTAGATTCCTTCTCACCACCGTGAAAGATCTTGTGGGATGTGGGATAGATAAGAGAGATGAATGCAGCTCCGAGAAGTCTATACTCGAACATGAGATTGGTGAAGAAGACTGTGAAAATAATGGTAGTTTATTTCATAATGGTTCCGATAATATTCACTTGAGCAATGAAGGTATCCCTCTAGAAAAAGATCAGAAGCTGTCTAGTATCGAAATATTGCATGATTCTAATCTTGATAATCTCCTCCGCGTGACTCTGCTAGATCAAGAACAAACTCTGATCGCCAAATGTTTGCCAGAGGACATTCATCAATATAGGTTAGCCAGTCAGCATTCTAAATGGTTGTCCCAGGTGTTAAGGTTTAATACACAACTTAATAGTCAAGAAATTTAATTTTTATTAGAATAATTAACTTCTATTTGAATATTCATAATATCATAGGCTATTTCGGCTCCTGGAAACATAATAAAAAAAATACTTCCAATCTTAATAAAATGCAAATGAAATTAATTTTTAAAATATTGAATTCATTGTGTTTATGTTAAAATTTTAAAACTCCAGAAAAATTAAATATGGTTTTCTGAAATTCTAGATGTCAAATTTATTTGCGTCTAAGAAGTTCCAGAGTCGCAATAGTTTTTAGATGGGATGAACAACATGTACAATACAAATCTTGCCCTTTAAAAATAATCAATCAGTATTAATGTTATTTTAAATCATATTGTATTAGGTATATACCCCTAGCCAGAGTGGGTCAGTCTCATTTTGAGGAAGTTAAATGACATATATTATATTAATGAAGTCTGCATAGTTGTTGTTAGTAATCTGGATATTTAAAAAAAATTTTAATTGTCTCTTAAGTGTAACTTAAACATGGCGGCTAATCAAAATATATTTTTATTTAATTTTGAACATATTAAAATATATATGTTTAAATAAATTGAATGATGCAATTATTATAATTATTAAGGTGAGTATTTACCAAAAGTGTGTACAAGAGAAAACATTTGCTTTTGTTAGCCATTTGTTTTCTCTTGAAATGTTCACCTAGCGTCCAAACCGGAGTGAATATGGCTGATCTAAATAACAAGCTACTTTGTGCACGTACTTACCTCGTCTTCTATATACTGTGTTTGAGTCGGCTTATTTAGTTCTCTTAAGAAGAGTAAACTTTTGAATTCAAACCATTCTGTGCTATAAACTTCTTTTGTGGGCATTCTTGAAGTAATTTTGAGCTTCTGAGCTTCCATTCGCCAACATATTAGCTAACTCTGTCCAAGCATCCTCTTATTCTTATTTTTATGATATAGAACAGCAGAGTTACATAAAACTAACCGATGTTTATAGGCATATATCGGCTTTAAAACTGTAAATAAATAACATTGAGTACTTTAAGTGAATAAATCAATAACTATATAACTTTAAGTACCTAAAATTAAATTAAATAGTCAGTATTTAAAAACCTGAACTGCACTACACCACAAGCATTTCAACCATACAATAATCGCCGTCCACACTAAACTAACAAGGTGGTCTAGGGGTAAGGTGTCGAACTTCTGTGCTGGGGTCCGAGATTCAATCCTTAGTCCCGGCACAGATTTATCTGATTATCAAACCCTTCCGTCACCTCTAACAAGACTTGTATTAATCACAACTTGTGAATGTGTGGAATGCCAGGCCTCCACCGTAGTTCAGATTCCACGTTAAACTGTAGGTCCTCCCATTTCATCTCACAATCACCCTACCATTACACATTAGCGTAAGTGCGTATAATCCAAACAGGTAGTAAGATGCGGTGCTAATAATAACTAAACTAACAAGAACAAATCTTTTCTTTGATGTACCACCAAATCCTCTCCTCTCCAGGTATTGTTTGAACACAAGTAAGTGAATGTTTGCTTGCTCTCTAACCCGTACTTACCAAATGATAATTGAGTGAGAGAATGCTCTTGTTCGCTCTTTTGGTGACTATCCACCTTTAGAGACTAGCCGAATCTTATAAAACATTTAAACACAATATTAAATTTACCACAGAAAATAGAAATTGTAATCAAATATTATAACATTTTTGGCTATAATACACTCATAACTCATTTAAGTGGTAAACTAGTGGTCTTGGACTTGGATTTTATGTTTTTCCAATAATAACTGTGCTGGGCTAAATCACCAATTTGCAATTTTAGAATTCTTTCCATTTCAAAATTTCAAATCAAATCTTCTCCTCAATTGACTAGCTTATACTAACAATTTGTTCAATAGAATGGCTGCACACTTAACCTGATGGGTTATAAAAATATCTCCATGGTGTCTGCCTGCAAGCGAGTTATATTTACTGAGCGGCCGCTGCATGTTGGCAAAGATAGTGCTAACATTTGTTAGTAGAGGGCGTCATATGGTCAGCACAAAACCACCCCAATACCACCCTTCTGCCGGCCGTTAATCTCAATTTTCTAGACCAAAGTTGTTATTTATTCAAGTAGCTCCTCATTTGTCCTCACGGTGTTGAGTTGACCCCGTTGCAAACCCACAGCTTCACAGAAAAATCTGGAAGTACCGAGGATCAAACCCAGGACCTCTGAATCTCTAGCCAGGAACTCTGACCATTAGATCACAGAGGTGGTCAATCAGAAAGGTTATGGCGACATAAAATATCCACCTACATAGCCTCAAAGCAGACGACAACATGTATTTAAATATCTATTAGCCATTTATTACTAACAAGCAGAAATACCCGAGGTAACTTTCTAATGAATTGCGTGGTTATACTGGGCAATGCTTTTCTTTGCTTCAAACATACACAAAAATATATTTTAATTTTATTTATTTCTCTCAGCCCACTTTTTGGTAAGTTTAAAAAATATAGTAAAAAATTTAAAATGTCAGCCTTCTGCCTGCAGTAGATATTGCACACCTCTCATGACACAGGCAAACTCTTAATTTTATTAATATAGCTTAAAATTCAAATTTTATAAACTTAATAAAACACATTTATAATGACTTGGCTCAAAAAGTAAAATATTTAATTATGACATCAATATAATCGTGAACCTCAATTTTATTATAAACCAAATTCCGACGACACCATGTTTATAACAACATTAACTATAAAGCTTGGGTCATGTTAATTTCAATCAGGGATATCCACAATTTCTAAAATAATAAATGTATTATATTTGAAAGAAGGTATAGGTGTTTATATATATACTTGAATGATTAAATTTTTATCATTATTTATTTATTCTGTTAGATTAACCTACAAATTAATATTCATAAGACTAAAATATGCAGTGATTTAATAATTGTGTTTTGTAACTTATATTTATTTTGTAATAAATAAAATAAGAATATTGGGAAAATGGTAGAGCGCAAATAAAAGTAAAAACACTAACACATATTTACACACACTTCATATTCCGATGCTATTATAGCGTCTTCCTCAGGAAGTAGTAGTAATTATTTATATTACTTATATTTTGTGTCTAGAGCTATATAAAAATACATGATACATTTTATCCATACCTAAAATATATTTTTTTTAATATTCAAACTTTGATTTAGTTTCGGGAATATGTCATATGTTGATTTGGTTTATTTTGAATATAAAACATGGACTTTGAACAACCCTAATTCCAATTATATCTAATTAGTTTAATCCTTCAAGATGAGACCAAAAACTTATTTCAGGTGTTTGGTTTAACAATTAGGTCCTACTATCAAAGAAGTTGGTTGTAAAATTATCTGTCATAACCTTCTTTCGGATAAAAGACAAAAATGATTGAAATTTTGTTCTCTATTATGTAAAATAATTGAAAGTAAATTAAGGAAAATATTTTATTATCTACCTTTCTTGGTGGTAAGGTCTATAGTTAATTGAATCAACCATCATGTTTTAAAACTAGTCACATTTTAGTATTAATTAAATTAATATTTCTTTAATAGAGACGTAACTCTCATCCCGGGTGCTATTTTTTGACAAGTAGCTAATTTTTTATTTTTAAAATACATCAATTTTTTTGCCAAATGTAATTTCATGTTAATGTATTTAACTTTAGTATTTATTTAACCTTATTAGTTGGGTGAAAAAAATTATAATATTTTTTTTATGTCTAAATGAGATTTTATCTTTTTAATAGATATTATTATTGGTATAAAATAAACTTTCTTAAGAATGTTTTTTGTAATTAACTATAATATAACTAATACATAGATAATGATAGTATTTTCTTCTCAATTTTACATTTCATCAAACCAAGAAAATGTATGTACAATATTGGGCCAAATATAGTGCTGCCTCGCACATAATATGACCCTATAATTGTGAAGGGGTTCAACATGAATTTTGAAAGGTCTCAAATATTCTTTGAGGTAAAAACTTGTTAGTAGTTGTTGTGCCTCGCATGTTGTTATTAAGGCTCTTGCTGCTGTCGAGTGCAAGTCTAAAACCTATTTTGTGGGATGGTGGGTGGGAGGGTGAAAGGCATGGTGTGGCTTCACAACCGACCAAAGTATCCTTCCACGCCAACAAGAACAGATGGATCACGGAAACCGTAGATGGCGCTAGCTACCGGACAGGTTTTGCGGAAAAATCATACGTTTGGAAGTATAAGTTTTTTCGAGAACGAGCAAAATTTTTATGTCAATATTTTCCCTTCGATGTTTATTTATCGTTACATTTTCTTGTTTTTTTATTATGAATTTGACAGTTTTCTATTGAAAAATGTCAATTTTATCGATATATGATCACTGTTAAGATTATAGAAGAGGTGTGTATATAAAAAGTATAACTTAATCAACATGCTTCTATTCTTGAACATTTCCACGCCAAATGAAAAGAGCCAATCGCCTTAATTTAAAATTCATATCACAGCTTCTCATTTCCTTGAGCTCCCGAAGAAGCCTTTTATTCAACACAATCACCCACTTGGTGATCTGCCGTGGGTGATTTACTGACCTACTGAATTACCAGTTCGGTGACACAGGTGAAGGTAACTTCATTTTGACCTTGAGCTTATTATTTGACGTGTGCAATGATTCCTGCCACCTTTTTTCTTTTCTTTTCAGTGAAAAAATGTTAGGCTGCCCATATAACACCAGTACAATTTTCGGAAGGACATTTTGAGGAGAAAACATCACAATACAGTCAACTCTCGATTTTACGACCCCGGGAATAGCGGTCCCTCTCGAAGTAACGACCCTTTTTTAAGGAACCGTGAAAAATGTGGGGAAAAATGTTGAAAAGTTTAAGGAAATCGGCTGTAAAATGTGTTTGTTGCATTTATTTAGGTCGCTGCGTTGCAATTATCTTTGTGAACGCTGTATTACTAGTAACTGGGGTGGGTCAGGTATAAAAAAAGACACCGCCTCATCGAAGCCAGCCAATATCACTTGACTCTGTCCACCCCCTCCCACAAGCAAGACAATGTTTCCCCGCGCGCGGCTGCCGCTACATCACGCGCCAGGCTTGCTTTTGCCATTGTTATTTCGATTCTCGATTTGGTTACTATTTTGGTTTGATTTTGTGAACAATTTTTGACGACCCATGCTATTGTTTAACATTGTTATTTTGATTTGGTTACGTTTTTGGTTGGATTTTGTGAATGATTTTTGATGACCTACGCCATTTTTTTATATTTGATACGAACTTATAATTTTGACGAAATGAGTGAAAGGAGTACCTTCTTCAAGAAATAGGTAGGTTTTATTTTATTTACTTGTTCACGTATTGTCTAAAAAATGCAATTTTTTCGTATGAAGGTCAGGGATGGAACAAAATCTGTTAAAATTCCAATAACGACCCCTTTGAAATAACGACCCTTTTCCAGGGAACCGTGAAAGGTCGTAGAATCGAGAGTTGACTGTATTTAAGTTCAACTGTTTAACCATAACCCAAATTAAATTAATGAAACTGTCTTTCTTTGAAAACCTGTTAAAACACATCTGAATCATTAGTGGGTAAAAAAACTTAATTAATCGCTACTCTGCAATTTTCAAACTTTGAAACTTTTCTCGAATCAAAAAGGCAGCTTATGTAGGGGGAATAGGTTTCAAGAAAATGGCATTAATATAATTTTGATTTTGAAGGCATATCAAGGCAAAGGTCTGTAAGAAAGTTTAGATAATGAAATTGAAGAAGTAATTAATTATGTTTATGGAATAAATGTTAAATATAACACTGCATTTTTCCTTGTGTATGTATTGTATACAATATTAGCAATGAATGCTTGCATTTTGCAAGCTTAAGCAATATGTTTTATAATCAAGCTATACTGTTACTTGAGTAACATTAGCCACCATCTCTGTCCTGTTAATTAGTAGGTAGGTCATATTTGAAACATATTTAAACTTAGTAAATATTAAATATATAAAATTGTTGAAATTTAATATATAAATAATATGTAGGCTAGGTTAAGGTAGTATAGAATGATAGAAACCAATATTACTGGTTTGTTAATTAGTAAATCCCAACTTCTTAAAAGAATAATCATAGAAATTTGTGAAGGAGTAATTAGTTGACTGTGATTTATAAATATTAACCACTTTTCAAATGAATTGTTCCAAAATGTAAGTCCTCCAAGTCATATCTCAAGTATTTTATAGCAAGACATATTCCAATTCATTAAGTGAAATAGGCCATGACATATTTTATTTGTCATTGGTTTCAAGATTTGTATTCATTTATAAACTATTTCAACCAGTTATTAATTAAATAAAAAGTGTTTGAACATAGTTTTTTTAATTATATAAATTTAATTGTTTTACTGTGTCTTATGTATATTTATTTGATGAAAAAAAACTGTGCCCATAGTATAAAATAGACTTTCTTAAATTTGTTAATAAATGATAGTTTCCTCGACACCTCTGTAGCTCTTTGGTTGTTGGTAAAGATCAAGCAATATACATACCCAATTTAAAGATTCTCTTACCATCGGACAGTATTAAGTAGGCCTACCTAATAATTTTGATAACTTTGCAAGTTAGGTTTAATCTTTAGGAATAGATTAAGTTCACTATTCATATATGTCAAATATTGGAACATGGGACTTTTTAATTATTGAGGTGGCAAGAGAAATATTCAAATAGGCAATACATTGTTTGAGATTAAGCTTATACCACTTCCATTTGTAATTTTTAATGTAGATGGGTTAAAAAATATACCATAAATAAAATATTTGCCTCTTAATAATTAGTGTATTATTGTATACCTTATGAAATTATAACCTTGTCCATTTAGTAAAGATTTACATCTTGTTAGTAGCTGCCAACAATGACATCGGTTAAAATATATGAATCCAGTTAATACTAGCAGCTAACAATGAAATGTTTGGTTAAAAGGTTTAACTGCTTTAAAAAATAAAAACATATCTTGTTTCATTAATAACCCACTAAAGTAACTGGCTTACAAAGAGACATGTAAGTTAACTCTGATATCATATAACATGTGAACAGTTGGGCCAGTCTAAGGAAAAACTACTTATATTTTATTCTCCTTGTCAGGGCTGGATCAAGAAATTCAGGGCCTTGCAAATATTTTTTTAATAACAACGGTTAAAAATTAAAACCATGTGTCCAATCATATATTTAATAATCAAACAGAAACTAAACAATATGTTGAAATATCAGTTTAGATATATATATATACACATACATTTTCTTTTATATAATGAAATAATTTAAATAATATAAAAAATGCTTAACAAATCATAGAATATATTTAAGTTTTCAAAGCAGGGTGTCCAGCGACCTGAAAAATGGAATTGTCAGGGAATTTTATTAAATTTCTGGAAATTTTACATTTCGTCTATATAAGGCCTCATATTTTGATTCACAATAGTCAAAATAACACTTTTCTTCCAGTTAATACCCAGCTGTAATCACTTTCACACCATTGTCCATGTTGAGCAGATCACTTCTCTAGGCCAACAAGTTAGTTTTGTGTCTTTCCACCCTTCTGCCACGTGTCTTTAGCTAAAGTTGAGTCATGATTATTTACTTGCACAAAATTTGACTAGGCCTACATTTTAAGTAGAAGTAGCTAAGAACGACTCTGTCCCACAACTATTTTAAATCTTTCTTGCTTGAGGCAATCTTTTAGTGGCTCAATACAATTTTACTGAAATCTATTTTTTTACTTTATTTCCATCATCTCGGGCTATAGCTTTCTTCATGCTATCCTTGCACAGTTTTTCTGTAACAGTATCCAGGACATTTTCATGTTTGGCGTATTTAGTGGGGGGAGGAGGAAGGTTCATTAATCCACACAAGATCTGACCTGGGTATAACCTTTCTCTATTACCTGTAACAAGTCTCAAGTTTAGGTCATAAAATGTTTATAATTTTTCTCCTGTTTTTGACAATCTTGTCACAGTTCACTGTTTTTCAAAATCTAGGATTCGCACACAGTGTCTGCACACAACAATTTCAAAGAAAACCTTTGCAAGTTAGTTTAGGTCCACAACATTATACTCCAGTTTTTCATCTTTTGTATCATAATAGGAGAAATTACCTTGCACTTTGAACTTACGGCTTGAGGAATTATCTTCTTTGTTGAAGCTATAATATGCCTCAGTAGTTCCTAGGCCTATGGTAAAGCTAGAAGTCTAAAGGCCCAGACACAGACTCCGTATCCGTAGGTCCGTGCCCCGAAAGAAAAAGATGCTACAATATTAGATGGCTCTGGCCACAGAGTCCTTATCCGTAAGTTCTTACTTCGTAGAAGTTGCCCAACTTTAACTTTCTACGGACTACCAATCACAGCCGAGTAAATATGCGCATGCGCCTTGAAATAAAGAAAGAAATAGCAGTGCTAGAATCCGCCGCTAGGGAAACATATACAAAATCAAATATCCTTTATCTATGTACAAAATGAAAAGATGGCTACACGCGGACCTATTTCAGAAACATTTTTCTAAAAATCTAAACACCCGGGGAAGAGCGGCTTCTATGAAAGTGTTTTCTGAGAAATACCCAAGTTCTTAGAAATATTAGCTTTGCTTTTGTAGGTTCAACACCCCTATTTGGTTTATTCTCTATTTACTAGCGTCATTTAATTTTTTGTAATAATTGATAAATTATGGATACTAGTGATTTTCCATCCAAAATATTAGTGGGCCTACATCTGTTTAGTTTGAGGCATGCTCCGTGCTGTAGACTATTTTCTTTCGAAATTTTTGATTGGATGAAGTCTCTTACTATCTCATTGGTTGAAACGGTCACGTGATTACGGATACTGAGACTAATCGCGAGTAAAATTTCTTATGGACCCGGAGTACGGACCACGGACTTACGGATACGGAGTCTGTGTCTGGGCCTTCTCCTAGCAAAACCTGATTTATTTTACCAATGCATTTCTTTTTGTAGCACTTATTACGTAATCCTATTTTATTTTTGCTTCCCAAATTTATGAAACAAATTCACAAACTTGAGTTAATCAGAAATTAGAACACACAAATAGACTGTATCTGTACAACATAAATAAAAACATTAGTTTTGTTCGTTTCGACTTTTTGTAACAGTTCCACTCCCATGTAAGAGTATTTAGGGTACTGAAGGAACAGCCTGTTCTCTCCGAGGCGAAACGAACACGTTTTCACTCCTTTCAGTTCAGTCCAATTTTTAAAGATGGAAGCGAGCTTTGTTTTAATTTTTTTGTGGACTGATTTGAAGGAGGTTATGTTAGTAGTAAAACAGATTTTCACAAGATAATTTTTGAAAGAGTCAGTATCTAAGTAGGCCTAATACAAAAAGTATAGTTATAATGAATTTTGTAAGTATTATACGATAACAATTTTGAAGTGAGTGTATTAATTAAAATAAGTACCTAACTAATGGAAGTAAAGGTATAAAGTAAATAAAGAATAGCGTTATAGGTACCTTCTGTAATAAAAGTTACCGAATTGTGTTGTTCATTTATTACTTTTTTTTTTTTGCGTCTCTTACTATGTGTGCAAGCATGTTTTTATTTAGTACATCCAAGAATTAAAAAATAAATAAATTTATTAAATTGATTTAAGTCTTGTTAGATTTAAAAATGGCGCGCGTAGAGTTATTTTACTTCTTATTCTTTTTCAGTTCCTAACCTACTCCACTCACTCCTATCTGAGAGGTGGAGCAGGAAAAGCAGTTCTATCTGCCACAGGTACAGTTACTTCAGCGAAACGAACAGCCAGGGAGTGAGTCTACACCGGCGAAACGAACGATAAAGAGTAATAAAGTACTGACAGAACTGTTCTAACAAGTCGAAACGAACAAAACTATTAGCTGAGCAATTATTGAAACAACAATTGAGAAGCAGGTTAGCCGATAAGGCAAAGCAAAATAACCTTTTACATTTCAAAGATATCTAAATATATAAAAGTGTAAAACCATGACCAAACCGATAGACAGTTAGGTGACGTGCATTTTCAACTAGAAATGCCAGGTTGAGCTTTTATAAAATATATTTTTATCAGCTTCTACAAAAGATAGGTAAAAACTAAGTTTATACCATTTTAAAGAGGAGGTTTAAGGGTACAATATTACATTAACAAAATTGTAATTATTTACAATTTTTTCTAGTCAGACTCCCCTGAATGTATTTTGACAGTCATAGAATAAAGTGTTTGTTTTTCTTTATCTAAAAATAAGTAATTATATTTTTACGTGACCAAGGATAGTTTGTTATTAAAAGTGGTAAATTTAATTAATATGTTGGCTAAAGTCGCACGTGTTGTGGTATACGCTCTAATGCATCTCTAACGACCATCCAAAACGTCAAACATTAACCGCGATAAGAAGATAGTTTCTTATCGAAGTTAACGAACGTAAAAACACGTCTAAAGATTGATAATATGATGAGGTGGACATTATTGCTTCACAGTTTAGGCTTCTACACGTAAGTGGTAAGTAAAACCTTAAAGGTCATCAGTAAATTAAAATACATTTCAAGTACTACCTAATGGACAAGAACCCCTAGTTCATTTAGATTTTTTGTTGTCCTTAACATGTTACTTTCAATTAACTATATTTATGATTTCTTTCTAATCCCTACAGGTAGGCGAAGAATTAAATGAGCAATCGTTATCTAACAGTCCTGACGTTTATTGTACTTTGAGAGCTATGTTGGAAAATATTAACTGGTCTGATTTGTTTCCTACGAAATGGAGTGCAGTTATTTTTATCTCATACATGGCACTATTTATAAATCAAGGTAAGATTATTGAATTGTAACAATTTCAATCTGGTTTTATGTTGTATCCTCATAATTTTAAGCACTTTAACACTATATAAAACATGCACACTAATATTACAATTACTTTAACTATTTTTTTACTAGCGGGTGACCTGGTGGCTTAGGGGTAAGGTGTCGGGCTTCAGAGCTGGGGTCCAGGGTTAAATACTCGGTCCCGGCACAGATTTATCTGATTGCCAAACCCTTCCTTCACCTCTGACAAGACGTGTATTAATCACAACTTGTGAATGTGGGGAATGCCAGGCCTCCACTGGTTCGGATTCCATGTTAAACTGTAGGTCCCCCGTTTCATCTCACAATCACCCTACCATTACACACAAGTGTAAGTGCGTATAACCCGAACAGGTAGTAAGATGGGGTGCTAATAATGATAATGATTTTACTATCGTTTTCCTATTTGAAAAAATCCAATGAATGCATTTGTTCAGGAACAGTTCTATAGTGCAAATAAGTGGGGCACTACCTATCCCGTTTTAGAATTTAATAATTTTAAAATAAATGCTATTTTGGAGATATAGCCTATTCGTGAATTCAAAAATGTTACTTAGACACAGGAATCGGACCTGTAATCCTTAGCTTAGTATAACAATTCTTTACCATTGAATTATCCAAGATTTGACCCATGCTTAGGGAAAAGCCCTGTTTACAGAGTCTGTAATTATGTGACCATGTCAACCAACGAGAAAGTTGGAAACAACGTCCAATTAAACTCTTAGAAAGAAAATTTTCTAGAGCTAGTGGCAAGCAGATGTTATCTGTTAATCAGACAATATCTCAGCTGAACAATTAAGTTATTAACAAAAATAGCTACACAATATAATTATTTCGATAAAACCTCCAGGTTAGGCTACATATGAAAGTTAGGTTAAATGCAATCACAAATAATACATTTAAAACATTCATGAGCTAGTTAGTGTAATTGTTATTAAAATAACATTGATGCTTTCCTTTCGATGCGTACACACCCTTACTTTGCTGTGATTGGTAGTCCTTAGAAGTCCGTATCGACTAGACCTTAAAAAGTTAAATTGACTTCTATGGAATGATAAGGACTAAGGAATTAAGGATAAGGACCAATGAATTAAAGTTGAGGACAAAGGAACTAAGGATCAGGACTCTTTAGACAGTGCATTCTGTTAGTGTGCAGTTGATCTCTTACAGAGTACTACGCACCTTGACAATATGGAGTCTGTCGACAGTGTTTAACCCCCCATATTTTAAGATGTCCATTCTTTGATGGACCTGTGAAATCATTGGCCAACAGTGAGCAATAATTGATATCAAAATCACCGGTGACTCAATGCTTGGCCTTATGAAGTTGAGTACAATAACATTTTACATGAAAGTGAATAGCATGGAGTAAATAAAACCAGCTGTGAAGTCGGCACGCCAATCTTTCGACTTTAACTCCTTCATAAATGGTTAAAGTTTATTAATTAGTTAATAACAAAGTGACTGCAGTAAAATACTCCAAAACAGAAGGCTTCACGCGAAGCTTCTTTGACTTTGTGAATATAAGTATATTTAAATAAATTTTTAAGTCCACATTACAAATTTTGGTCCTACATAGTAAAAAAAAAGTATAAAATATTATAATAAGTTAATTAGGGCTAGGGTTTTTTTATGCCCTAAGAATTACTAGAAAATGCTTTATAAAAAATGCATTTATGACCAAAAAAACTTAAAAATTTACCCTTTAAAACAAAAACAAACCCTTTAAAATGAAAAAAAATTACTGATAAAATTTACATTAATCTTTTTAATTACCTTGCGAAATTAAATAAGAGAATAAAAGGTGCATGAAACAAAACAAAAATAATCTTAAAAATAAAAGTTAGTTGTTTGACTGTTTTTGTGTCAACAATTTTTTTAAAATTTTGTTAACTAATTTTACTAACTTTACCTATAAAACCAAAACAAAGAATAACCAAGGAAAACTACATAATTTCTTACAGTTTATGTGGCAAACTAAAAAGGTATTGCCCAAAAACATGTCCTATATGAGAGGGAAAAACCCTCTTAAAATACATTTAACTTTTTACAGTTTCTGTGTCAAACTGAAAGGCTACCAAAAAAAATGCCATATAAAAGAAAATAGGAGAGGGTAGGAAGTATTCTTACTGCCGTGGTGGCACCACCGTTTGCTATGATGCATGTACAGATGTTTTAAACACGAGCACTTCCCTTCACCCTTTTTTTCCCTCAGTTTTGATTCTGGCTTCGGGGAAAATTATACAAAAATGTAAGGGGGAGGGGGGATTTGTAAAGAATGATAGTGCACATAGATAGGAACACATTGAAGGAAATGATTAAAATAAAAGACTGACTCAGTAAATTTAACAAAAAGTAGTAAAATACGTTATAAATATTTTGTTAAGCAAAAGCTCTTTTGACTCAACAATAGAATAAAACAATTGAGAATAAATAATATTTTTGGGCAGAAGAGACTATTTTATTTGAGAAATTAAGCTTATTTTTAAATCAAATGTTTTACAGATAAGATAGTTAATTCAAACTGCGACTTTCTCTTGGATTTATTTTGTACTGTCACATACCTTTTTCCTTTGTAGACTCCATAAACTGATGTAGCTCTATTTTCACAGGTCTTATTGTAACAGCATCACAAGGCTCCGACAGTTTATACAACTACAACACGGTCACGGTTGTGCTGTTCACGGAAATCCTCAAGCTCATTGTTTCTACAGCCTTGTATTATAAGGAGTAAGATAATCACTTAAATCATATGAACTGTATTTTAAATTAGAAGTCTTGTTGTTTTATTTCTGATTTATATACTGTTGCATACTTATTGATTGAAATAGAATACAGCTGGGAAATACATGCTATTATTACTCATTCAGTAAGTTGTTATCTCGTCTGCTTTTAAGGAATGTCAAACTCAGAATATACAACACAATAACTTCTTTGGCTTTTCTCTATGGGTGTGAAATGTGATCTCTTACCTTGCATACAAAAACAAATTTAGGGTGTTCGAAAACAAGATGCTTAGGAATACATTTGGTCCAAAGAAGGATGAGGCTATTTGGGAGTCGAAGAGGTTAATTAATGATGAGTTACATACCCTCTATTCATCTTAAGACATTGCTAGGATAATAATGTCCCATAGATTACGGTGGATAAGGACATGCAACACGAATGGTAGAATCTAGAACCGTGTTCAGGAAATTGATTGGCAAATCCATTGGGAAGACCTAGATGTAGATGGGAGGCTAACATTAGAATATACCTGAAAGAGATAGTGTGTAATGAGGTAGACTGGATAGAACTAGCTCAAGATAGAAATACGATGCAATGAGGTGGACTGGGTAGAACTAACTCAAGATAGAAATACGATGTAATGAGGTGGATTGGATAGAACTAGCTCAAGATATAAATACGATGCAATGAGGTGGACTGGGTAGAACTAGCTCAAGATAGGGATAGGGTGTAATGAGGTAGACTGGATAGAACCAGCTCAAGATAGAAATACGATGCAATGAGGTGGATTGGATAGAACTAGCTCAAGATAGAAATACGATGCAATGAGGTGGATTGGATAGAACTAGCTCAAGATAGAAATACGATGCAATGAGGTGGACTGGGTAGAACTAGCTCAAGATAGAGATATGTGTGATGATCCAGAATGTATAGAACTAGCTCAAGATAGGGATACAATGCAATGATGTGGACTGGGTAGAACTATCTCAAGATAGGGATAGGGTGTAATGAGGTGGAATGTATATAACTAGCTCAAGATAGGGATACAATGCAATGATGTGGACTGGGTAGAACTATCTCAAAATAGGGATAGGGTGTAATGAGGTGGACTTAATGGAACTAGCTCAATATAGGGATAGGGTGTAATGAGGTAGACTGGATAGAACCAGCTCAAGATAGAGATATGTGTGATGATCCAGAATGTATAGAACTAGCTCAAGATAGGGATAGTGTGTAAAAGAACTAACTTTACATACAGTTAAAAAAAACTCACTTCATTTGATGAATGAATTTTAATTATTTTTTAATACATATAGGTAATAGTTTGTAAGTATTTAATCCCAAGTCATTTACATTAAGTGAGCAAATCATATTGCTAATAGTGATAGAATTTACTGTGGAAACTCACTATTTTTTTTATTGTTGTTTCAGCAATTCTTTATCAACTTTAGTTCATGACTTAGGAAAACATTCGAAAGGTTAGTTTGCACCACTACTAAGCTTATTATTCTAGTTAATTCCTTTGAAAATGCTACAGTAAGTTTTGTGGTAGGACATATCTAAATCTTAGTACACTCGCTAGATCTACCAGGCCCACATTGGTGACAGAAATTCCCCTTGCACAGAATTGATAAACGTGTAAAAATAATTTTCATAATGCAATGTTTGTCACTAATAGTGTTGTATTTTGGTTGATTATTCATTTTTCCCATAGTTCCGATAGTTTCATCTCTGAATTAAGCACCATTCAGCTTGCGTGTAAACTTAGGAACAAACTAACTGCTTAAATCCAGGGTTTATCAAAGCAGGAAACCTATTAATATAGCTTTACAATACACACCGACTGGCACCTTGGTTCAGAAAGTACCATAGGCTACCATTTTAGCCAGTGTTGCTGTGCTTTATTTTGATTCTACATAATTTACTCATTTTAAATAAATTACTTTTAAGTGGTGTCAGTTTACATGACTAAACAAAATATTTTGGTTTTAGTGGTACATTCACAGCGCTTCAACCATCATTGTGTTATACCACTACAAGACTGTGAACGGTTTGCTGCATTTTTTATATATACATAGATAGATATAGAGTAGAGTATAGTATAGTATAGTATAGTATAGTATAGTATAGAAAACCATTCTACTTTAGCTGGAATCGAAACTCAGTAATTTTTTTATGCATTGGGATTAATCCTTTTTCATACATAAAAACTAAGATCATCATTTGGCCAAAAATATGGTAAATTTGTGTGCAAAGACAGTTGTGATATAATTTTAATCAAGTCTGTCATCATTTAAATTGTTTTATGCATTTACAATATGATTTATCTGTCTGACACCTTAGCTCAGGGTAGTATGTCTATCTACTTAGCTCCCAGGTTGGATTCCCTGTATGGGCAAACAATCTATCATTGGTGAAATGTGAATTTCCTGTTTCACAGCGATGATTTAACAGCCGGGGGCTGGATGTTGGGTCTGTCCTAGATTTAAGTTATAATCTATGTGCTAATATAATCAATCATTTCAGAAAGTACACGTTTAATGCCTCGATTAAATAAAAATTAAAGTGTGATTTATTCCATTGATCAGTTTTAATCACTGCATCTTACCACCTGTTAAGGATATATATTTATAATATTTACTCTAATGGAGTAGTGATGATGAAGGAATTATTTTGAAAGTAATCTACCTGCATTTGCATGGAATGTGAGTGGGAAACAATTTAGGAAAAACCATTCTCATTAAAACCAACCAGGATCACGAACCTGATTTTCCCCGTTATCATCAGGCCATGTTAATTTGAGATTGACACTTTAGACCAGTGCTTTTCAAACTTTTTTTTGTGAAGCCCTTTGGATCCGCCATAGCTATCACCGACTGTGTGAGGTAATTTTAGAATATTCTTTATTTCTTTTTCCCACTAAAATATAGCATCAGTAATTAGGATTGCCATTGTTTGTTTTTTTTCAAATTTGAATAAAGGACATTTGTCACTACATTTAATGTTTTCTGTTTGTCTTATACTTTTCTATACGTAAAATGTAACTGTTGTTATTGAATGTTCATAATATTAGTGTGAACAAGCTATGAGAACTTGTGCATGCATTTTTAATGGTGCAAGGGCTTCTTCAGTTTAAAACAGCTTTGGGAGCCCCTTCCTTATACCATTTGTCCACCGAAGGGATTAGAATTATTAAAAAATTAATTCAACTATCTTAATCGGATTTCAGTTTTCATAATATTTTGTTTATCTCTTGAAAGTGGGATGATCAATAATTGTTTCGTGACATTAATTAGTGATAGCAGAATGAACAGTGGCTTTAAAAGTAGAACAAACCTGGAAGTAAAAACAGAACAAGTTTGGACATTTGTATTTTCATTGAAGTTTTCCTCAAAATAATTCTATATGTTTATTAGCTAAATATTTTTAAAAACTGAGAGATTTAATCTAGTTTGTAAAGTGGTTTGTTTGTTTGATTACTTACGATTTGGTCTTGTTTACAGTATTGTTGTTGTACTTCGTGCCTGCATTTTTATACTGTCTGTACAATAACCTGGCCTTTGTAAACTTGTCTGCGTTTGACCCAACAACCTATTACTTGCTACTACAGTTTCGAGTTGTCGTCACTGGGATAGTTTTCCAGGTGAGTGCTTATCAAAGATGTGCGGGTCAATTGACACCTGTCCCCACTTTAGTCCTCAGGGAGGCTAACTGTAGGCTTAGGGTGGCCCAGTGCTCCTCGTGGTTAGCTGCCTCACATAACTTATGGGCTTGATGACTTGTTTGGTATACCTATTAGGTGGTTGTCCTAGGTTAAGTCAGTTTGTAAATTGTGTAGCCCTACTCATATAATTTTATGATTAGAAAGTCTCCGCTAATATATAGGGATGGGCTCCTCGAATCTTTCAAAGTATTAAGGATATTCAAGATTTTAGAATCTGAGAAAATATTAAATATTTATATTTGAGGTTCAAAAAAAAAGAACGTTTGAATTGGTAGTAGCTATGGATTTCTAATAGCTTATTGGTGGTTCATCCCCAACATACTTATAGGACAAACTTAACCAGACCCTAGAACATTAATTTAACACTTAACTGAATGTATATATTTTAGAATAAATGCATGTTAGGCATAAAACCTGCAAGATGTAAAAAAATTATATATAATAACAAATGCAGATCAACACATTTTCAAAACATTTTGTTACTATTTTATATGATTCTATTATATATTTCTTCTGATGTTTATAATTTTTTACAAGATTTTGATTCAAGTTCAAGATTTGGGATTTGTAAGTAAAGTTAAGATCTTGATTAGAGACTCTAATTTATAATTAGTGGATTTTACCCACCCTGATTATCATATTTTAATCATATTCATAATTATCATTATTAAATTTAAAAACAAATTCAACAAAACATATTTGTCACTGTATTGTGACATATCTTGGAAATGAATGTTTTTTTACTCTTGTGAAATTCTTTAAGGAAACTCACATGCTAATATTTGACATTATTACATCGTTTATTAATCAGAACACAGTAATAACTCTAACCCTTTAAAGAGTAACAATTAAATTGTAATAAAGCCTGATGTAAAACTAATGTTCAATATGTCTTGAAGCTGTTTCTTAACCCTTCAATTTTATCTGATTAAATATGTGGAAGGTGTATAACCTGAATGGGTAGTAAGATGCGTTATTAAACAAAAGTAATAATTTATTCGATGTTTGGTTGAATCTTAAGCTAACTAATTAACCAGATATGCTACAAAGGTTTTTTTTAAGATTTTATAAAAAAAATTAAAAAGTCATAAGTGGAACCCATGATAGGACACAATTATACCACTTTTATTTCCTTAAAGCTTTTTTAATCTACTGGTAAGATCTATTTTAATATCTATATGATACACACAGTTTAATAAGACTTCAAAATGGGACACTGACAGAGATTGTCATTTATTCAGAATACTTGGCTCTGACGTGAAAGTCTAAGGTCTGGCTCAATTGCGCTAGAGATAATCTTTTTTAATTGAATCTTACTACCCTTTCGGGATATTAACAAATATTTACACTAATGGGGTAAAGATAAGAGAGGAAGGTAGACCTCAGAGGAAGTATATCAGCATTTGTGTGGAGGGAGAGCTTTAAAAGTTAAAATCATTTAGGAAAAGTTACCATCTCGACACATGGCCAGGACCATGACCTCCCTGCCATCAGAAAACCAGATTAGATGAGATTGATACTAAATTAGTGTGCCCACTAATGTGGGTTTTCCTTAATATTTGACCTTTCTTTTTATAGGAAAATACTGGTGCATTTTCTTAAAAGTCCAACCTTTCTATTTGGTTTTCTTTTGTTTAGCAGTTGGAGTGTCTCACATCAACATCTTCTCGGTTGAAAAATACCAGTAGATGTCCTAATCGAACAAAACTTGTAAACATTGTCTGTATTATTTCTGTCCAGGTCCTTTTCCAGAAGAAATTGAGCGCAAAGCAGTGGCTCTCTCTAATCTTGCTTACGGTGGGCTGCATGGTGAAACAGATTGACATCTCTAGTCTGTACAGGTCCAGCACTGTGTCGCCCACAGCCCACAGCAATTCAATATGGGAATTCCGTCTCAGTGTGAACGCCTTGCTTATTCTAGTCCAGGTCAGTTTTACCCTTTTGATTTGTTTACTTGTTTTAACCCTGTGATATGAAAAGTTGGTCACTACTATCAAATAACAAACTAGGGCAAATAATAGAAATTATACCATAATTAACACTCAGAGAGAACAGAAAGGCACAATGTGAGAAATTCTACTCCCAGTGCACCTTTGGCCGAGTTCCTAAATGTCAATGAGACAGTTAACTTTGCCATTGCTTGGTTAAATTGTAACAAGTTGGTAATTCAAAGTTACTTCAACACAATATTTAAATTCTAAGACTAATACCATTGCTGAAAAAAAAGGTTCAAATTTTTTGGGAAAAATAAAGCGTAAGTCTTAGGAGCCATCCTTAAATAACATAAGGATTTTAGGGGGTAGGGGATCATTCATTAGTTTCTTATGTTTTCTTAAAAGGGGGAAGGGGGAGGGTCAAAATCCATCTTATGTTTAAACATTTTTTAATCAATGTGAGACAGTCTAAACTTTTTTTTGTCAGAAAATAAATATACTAATTATAAAATTTTACTTATATTTCATTTACTTACCTCAATTATAAATATTCTGAAATTTCTCTCACTCCATTTCCCATCCTTATGTCTAAAAATAACTAAATGGTTAAAATAACTTAATTCACCAAATCATAAAAAAATTATGTTAAATAGAGTAAAGGGGGGGTGGGAGGTGGAAGGGAGGGAGTGACAGAAACTCTTACCTTCCATGGGGTGGAGGGTCAAAACTCATTAAAAAAAAGCCTTATGTAAATTAAGGATGACCCCTTAAGATTATATATACACTTTTTTTTATGATATTAATAAAGAAGAATACATTAAAATTGAGTTATTTTGAATTAAAGATAAAGGCAATATTGGATTTTACGAAATGCGGCCCCTTCAGTATTTTAAAATTTCAATGTGTAATTTTGGTTAAACAAGTTTGACACACCCATCCCCAAGGGCCATTCATCTGTCATCGCTCCTCCTATTTATCTTCTACCTGATATGTGACAGTGACAGCTTTACAAATAATGTGTGTTTGTGTAAATATTGTGGGCTCAGTTAAATTTTCAATAGCAATGAACCCCCACAAAGTTAAGCTGGGCTCCATTCTTTAAATTCTGAATCATTTGCACCTTTAAAATACCAACTAAAATCAAACAATTCATATCTGAATTAATCTTAATCTTATGATCATACTCACCATTATAATTGTTTATTCTTGTTTTAGACGATCTGCTCATGTTGCGCTGGTGTTTTTAACGAGTACCTTTTGAAAGGTGAAGGCGCCAATGTAAATATCTATATACAGAATATGTTCATGTACATCAACTCGATAGTTTGTAATGCAGGTATTTTATTGATCAAAGGTGATCTTTACGATGCCTTCACTCCGGAGGCTCTATCCTCTGTATTCGCTTACAAAGTCATCATTATTATGTTCAATAACGCAGCCATAGGGATAATCACAAGTTTCTTCCTCAAAAATCTAAATTCTATACTAAAAACCTTTGCAAGTGCGTTAGAATTGATGTTTACCGCAGTTTTGTGCTGGCTGCTTTTTGGTATTCCTATCTATGCAAACACTGTGATAGCCATTTCTATTGTATCTTATGCTGTGATTTTATACTCACAAAATCCTGTTGTTAATAAAATTAAGGGTACTACACCTTCTGAAATGAAACCATTCTTGAGCAAGAATGGCCCTGAAAATGTATGAATTTTTGCTTTTTTTTTTAAGGGTGTACAAGTAGGAATTTTTCACTTCGAGTCGAGTTCAAATCACATAAATCATAAGTACAAACATAAATCCTTAAAATATACAATTTTTAAAAAGGAAATATTGAGGGACTCCATTTGCTATGAAATAATATCTTTAAATTTAGTAAAATTAATTAAATTCTGAATTTTAGAGAAAAAATTGAAAATTTCAAATAAGCCTATTCAAATTTTTTGAATTTTATAAAAATATTTAAGTAGAGCTCGAGCAGCTACTAAAACTCGAACCAGAACTCAAATTTTTGAGTACTCGCAAACCCCTAAGTTTTTAAAAACTTTCATGACATTTGCAATTTGCAAAGAATTGTTAACTTGTTATTATATTTTAAAGGACATTTATTATTATCTCATATACATCTTAATACGTTAGTAACTAGTGTGTGGCTAAATTTTTTTACTATTTATTAAATGAACAGTATATTTTATCTTAACAATAGTGATATGTTAAATCAAGTTAATATTATTTTAAAAAATATCTAAATTACAAAATTATGGTGATTTTGATATTTCAACTATTAGGCATCCTCCATATGTATTGAAGTTACACCACAAAAATATTCACATTGAAGTTTTGGTAAATCTTTGCATAGTTGTGCATCTTTTACCAAACCAAACGATAAAAGGGAGAAAACTAGGTTTTAATGAAATCCAAATGAACCTGAATTAATGTGTAAGGCAGGTTGCATAAATACAAAGAATAAAATACAATGCTTACAATAGTTTATTAAATAGATACAGACGTTAAAATTAAAGTTCACATAAAGAAAGTGCATTAGGTTTCGTCAGTTTTAGCAATTAAACATTTCAAGGAATGAATGAAATCCACTTGATGCGTTGTATAGAGTTATATAACAGGCTAGTTACAAGATGGCTAGTTGAAATGTCACCTTTTTATGGAGCTTTATGAGATAATGATTGCTTCCACCTCCTAACTGTACTTAGCTATCAGCGTCAGGTAATTCAAGTATGTAACAACTAAATCAAAGTAACTCGCTGACAACATCGGTAGTGTCTGATCAACAAAGGCGCTACCAATTTAGTACAAAGTACACTTACGGAAAAATTGAAATTAAAGACTCTGGGAAGTATTAAGATTGTGCTCATAGGTACGGTCATTAACTCATACAGCTCCAGGTTCCATAGATATATAAAAAGCTCAGGAACTAGAGAACTATATCCCAGGGGATTTTAACCCCTTAGTTTGGTTAACCTACCGTGTTAACGTCAAGCCCACCAACTCCCCTAAGCTAGGGATTAATAAGCCCCAATTAGGACATAGCTGTCACAATCATGATTCGCCTTGACAGCGCTCACGATCAAATGATACAATAAAGGTGTGCATAGGATGCTTAGCCACAGAGATCACGGAGATTAAGGAACCCATCTAAAGGGTATAAAATAAACAAATAAATGAAGTATAGAGCCCAAGTGTGGGCATGCCAAGCCAAGAGCATCAAGTGGTTAACACAATAACCTAAAGTATTAGAGGCCATAAAGAGGGCTGAAAGACCTAATTAAGTCATTAAAAAACTGAGAATAACACCCAATTAGCTGGAGTTGACATCCCCCCAGCAACAATAGGCTGGAGATAGCCTCAGAAAATAATTACTTTCGAGCGACCAGGCTTAGTTTACAACTACTAGAACATCATTTCGTTAAGCCCTCTTCAAAACAATGGCTAAGCCGTATATAGTGACACATAATATTAGCAAACAATGTGTTCATTTAATAGAATTAGTAGTCCAAACAAATCAGCCACAGCTGACCTATGATATTGCTGGAGGCCAAACCATGTGACTCAACCCACAATTTATATAAATATATTACATACGATTGGTTCTAAAGGAACCAATGCTCCACAATTTGTGAATAGCCACACCTGGCCATAAGCCTAATCAAATCCTACCATGTTTTAAATACATTATTCATATGTGGCTGAAATGTTAAGCGTCCACTCAAACACACCAAGACGCAGTCTAGTACATGGCTATCAAAAACAATTATACTTGGCACATTAGCTAACTGCAACGAAACAATAATCCCTGCGATGACTCCAGTCTTCTAATATTAATAAATGGGTTGTATGTCCACTTGAAGTACACCGGCTCTGTAGAATATTGACGAGGATATCCATGGAGGGGTGGGGTGCTAGCTGTAGCGAACCCATGTTGCAGGCCCATCTGACACCATAGCGCCTTGGCTTGGCACTCTTTGCTATTGCCCGATTAAACGCTGAAAGTAACCAGATATATGGCTGTATAGTAACTACGAATCATATGAATCATTATATTCTCATTTTAGTTAGTACAGCATATTCACCGTTTACTCTCAGACTCAGACCAAAAATAGGAAGGGATTATAAAGTTGTGTTTGACCAATCAAGTCTCAGAGCTAGAGCGCTCGAAGGGGTATAGCCGCATGCGTGAAGTGCAGACATTTAAGAGGGGTGAACCGATTCAATACAATTTTGTTGTTGTGTTTTACCACTCAATTTAAGTTAAATATAGCTCATTTGAAATGACACCTGAATGCAACCACTGCCTCAGCAAGGCCATGGGAAGTCCAAACTCCACCTTAACACATGAGAGTTGTTGTTTACATGAAGTGAGGCACAAACACATAACGGTGCGAGCTAAAATGAGTTAATGGCCATTAGCTCGGCACACAAAATTATAGCCTACCATTGTTCCAACAATCTCGAACCAAAAGTGCATCTCTAGCCACTTGATATTAAAGTTTTACAAAACTACTCCCAACCAAAAAAATAAATTGGGACTTCAGTCAATGTCAGGAAGCATGGAGGAAGATGGAGGCATTTTACAACTGACCCTGCCATAGGCTGGAAACAGTTGATGATTATTATGATGATTATGATGAAGATTCATTACAATTTCTTGGGGTTCCTCAATCCTATTGATGGGCCCCCTTCCATTTTCTGGGTGCACAACTATTCATTATAGACTTTGTACTTCAAATATAAGTAGATATAATTTTTTAAATGTTATAGTTAGCTCTATCTCTTGTATTTCAAATTTCAAGCCTAAATACTCAAGCTCAGGTTCGAAATTTCAAGCTTCTTGCCTTGTATTGTGTCTAGTGACTTACTATTTACTCTTCTTTATGCTTGTTTGAATGTGGTTTGTGTAATGAGGGGTATGGGTAAGGGGAGGGGGAAAGGGTAGAGAGAGGAGCTAGTGGAAGAACCCAACAAAGAGGGGATTGTACAGCTTGATATTGTAATGTCAAGGTCAGCAACTGATTAAGCTGATGCTGAATGGAGGAGAGTATGAGGTTTAGATAAAGAAGTGCCAGTTGGAACTCAACTTAGTACAAGACTGTATCAAGTACACCTTTAATGCCATTGTCTACTATGTATTACCAAAAATTCATTCATGTTTAAGGGTTCTTTCTGGTATGGGGTTGGCACAAAGTGAATAGTTACACTCACATGGACAGGGATTTATCATGGCTGTTTACCTATTAAAATATTGATAAATCTTCACATCCAAACCCATATTCAAAAATGCTTTTTAAAACTGTCCTTAGAAAAATATGAATGAAATGTTAATTTTCCGGTTCTAGTCACTATATTTAAAAAGAATATTCTTTAAATTTTAAAATATCTGCTTCATATTTATTAAAAAACAACAATTTTTTAATATATTTTTAACACAAATTTGTTTTTTTATTTGCATAATTAAGTTTTAATACCTACTAAACTCATGCTTGACTTGACTCAACATTCAGGAAATTCATGAAAAACTCGCTCGACTTGACCAAAAAAACTGGTGTTTGCAAACTGCTAGCCTATAATTAATGTAGTTCATTAGTTTAAATAGTTGAATCATCGCTCAAAAAAATTTATTTTGTGTTAAAGTTAAATTATATATACAAAATCTCAATAACTTATATTTTAGTTTTTAATTCTACACTCCCCCACCCCCTAACAACCGAAACCCTAAAAAATAACTCAAAATGGTTATTTATATAATAATCATGACATTACAGCTATCTTATTTTAGATAATAAAAACTGGCCAAATGATTTGCTTGGTAAATTAACAAAAAAACAACAACTATGGGGTAATTTTATTCAAGAGGAAAAAATGACCAAAAACTGATTTTGTCGTCATAATTCATTTATATTGTGTTTTGTGGTACTAATTTATTCAATAGTTCTAAGCCAAGTTTTGTCATTTTATTTAAATTGTTAATATATGTAATATAGCTCTTTAAGGAAAACTCCTTCACTTTTTGATGTACATTTTGTTACATATATATTTATCTTCCATTTATAACAACACATTTAAATTATTAAGTTAGCTTAATTATAGATAAGCAACTCAATAATAAGATAAATGTTAAATTGGATCACAGCTCCCATATCTTGAACCATTATGGGCGCTGAAGCACAATATAACATAAAACATGTGCCATGAAAGTTGTTTTGGAATAAACTCATCGCTTAGCGAAGTAATATTCTATGGATGGCCCAGACTTAGATATTGATCTCAGATATATAATGATGTGTAGAACTAGAGGTGTGCAAGGTCTACTATTTTGTTTCAAAACAAATCCAAATCAAAGTTTGAATATTTTTGTCATTAACTTAGGTTGAGAAATAATAGTATGTGTGGCTATTGAACTTTTAAACAACAAATATAATTAAAATATACAGAGGAAAAAGCGGGAGAGTCCAATTTAAAAATCGAGTTGAGTTTGAACTGCCCCCCCCTATTAGAGAAAATTTAAATAGATTTAAAAAAAAAAATGTATTTGCTGCAGTTTTTACAGGTTTGTTTTATAAAAATTGTCTCGGAAAATGTATTTAATGTGACCTTTCCCTTGTACACCTCCACTTACAACATGTAATGTAAATAACAGCACAGAATGGCAACAATAAAAAAAATGCTTTTATTATTATTATTATTGCAAGATTTTGCATTATTATAATACTAAAGCCAAAGTTTGGTTTAGGGGCTTATAAACATTCTAAGCAAAGTCAAGGTTTTTGAAGCTTTGCACACCACAGATTAGAAGTAATAGAAATGAGAAATCAACAAATTTTGTTAATCATCAAGTGAATGTTTTACATTCTCTTAACCTCTCAACTGAAAAACCCGAATATATTCAGGAATTTAATTTTGGCGATATATTAAAAACTCAAATATATTCGGCCATATCTCTAGCGACCAGAAAATAATTCTTTTTCATGAATCTATTCGTTTATAACTTTTAATTACTCCGTCAGCTGCTAGAGAGCAGTTATGATACTCATTTGGTTTGCATTTAAAGTGCTAAGTAGCAGCTTAGACTTCACAGTTGAAATTAGACCACACGTGTCCCGCCAAGGAGCAGTGAAGTGATTGTTCTTTTGCCTGAATAATTATTTCTTTAGCTATAAAGTAGATTAATGGCTTGATGTGCTTACAGTACCATAGTTTTGATTACTTTCTTTGAAATACAAAAATGGAAATTGAAGACGAAGTGGATATTGAATTCATTGAATCAGTTCCTTGCTTTAAAGACTTTCACACTGCGACAAACATTCGAAAAATGATTACCATTGAAAAAAGGCTTGAATGTTTAGGAAAAAATATATTTTTTATTGCAGAAATATCAATAACCAGTGCTATGGAGCATGTAAATTTGATTTTTTTCCCCTTTTATTTACTGCAAAGACGATGAACGAATATATTCGGGGTTTTAATATAGTATGAATATAATATTTTATATTTCAAGTATCATTTTAATTCTACCCGAAGTATTATGACATGTATACACATTCTATATCGTTAATAAAAAAAAATTTTGGGACAAATATATGTAAAATAATTAGTATGTTAATAGGTTAAACTTCCTTGTGCTTTCTAGAATATAGTTCCTTATAATATTTCATGAACTAGTTTTATTTTTGTTTTTACGTTTTTTTTTATCTAGATAAAACAAAGTTATATAAAACTTGATTTTTATAGGAAGTCCACTTTAGACAACTGACGTTGATTGAACGTTTCTAACATTTTATCATTCTATAAATAGCTTTATTCTATTTATTAACTACAAAGTTGATTTAAAAAGTTATCAAAAGATTCCAATAATAGATACTTCCTTAGGTAATAATGTATAATTATTTATCTTTATGGGCTCTAAGAATTTAAGTATAGTTGTAATTTCCCCTTATCCTCTCCCACCGTCGAGACAACATGACAGGCAACTCTGAAATCAAGGAAATGCTTCACTATCAATTATTTTACACTTTTATTCAGTGTTTCTACAGTCTTATTATACATTTGCAAGCCATTAGGCAATAACTCATTTTATTTTCTTACAGATATTACTCACTGCCAATCTCTTTTAACACAGCTGTCTCTGTTGCCTATACTAATCTCACCTCTCACCGTCAACATGTGATTTATATGTCATCTTTCCACCCCTCTACTGCACATCTTTAGCCAAAGTTGAAATGTGTTTCTACATATGTACAATAATTCGATTACTTTATTGGAAGGGGGGGAGGGGGGGGATGTGTTAACAATTTTAAACTGTGCTGGTGTAAGGTAATTTTTTAATTGCTCATTTGGATCGCACTTCCCAATAGCCCACTGCTCTAGGCTGAAATTCTTTAACCTCTTCATGGAATGACAGAATTTCAAAATAAATATGTGTCTAAAAATATTATTATACTAAGTTGGGATCTTATAAAATAATGTTTTATAGTATACTTCGTTTATTTAGTTTGTGGTTGGAAAAACATATTGGCTCTGGAACACGTGAAAAATTCAGGGAATTTTAAAATTTAGTTTTGCTGGACACCCTCTACGAGTTTCCAGTTTTCAAATAACGGGCTTCCTATGAAAATCAGGCTGTAGATTTCTAATTTATAGCAAATTAATAGTTACTCATCGTAGGTGTACAATTTTGCATGCCATTTGTATTATCTTAAAAACTTTTCTTATCTACTTAAACACTCGATGAACTAGTAATATTGATGCTAGTTGAAATGTATTTAAGTTATATTATTCTTAAGTCATTTTGCTGTATAATTGTGCACATTATTATTATTAATAACTATATATTTAAAGTTGGATTATAATACTATGACTAAGAAGGCTGTGCCCTAATTTTGTATATTTTAAATTTTACACAAACTTACAAACTTACACAGAACTTTGCAGACTATCCGCACATCCTTTCCCCTCAAAATATTATATTTTGGAAGTTAAATCGATATAACAAAATACTATAATAAGTCTGTTAACAAACTATATTATAGATATAAATTTAAAATACTTACTACAATTTTTTTTTCTTTTAATTGGCTACCAATTCTGGGGGAAAGTACCATTAATTGGCAAAAATGTGTGATGTAAGCACATGAATCTGTTCTCTAAGTTGTTAATTTATTATTTCAAACAGCACAAATTATTCAAAATAGAGTAATCGGAAATGTGTATTAAAGTTTGTATCACATTTAAATGTCTGGAAAAATTTAACCTAATTTTTCAAATTTTTGGAAAAATACATTTTGAAGGATTTTGAGCAGTACATCAAGATTAAAATTTAAATAACAAGTCATACTTTTTTATATATTTTATCAAAGCTTTAGTGTAAGCTAGTTAAACATAATTTTTTTTAGACCTGGGTAAACTCAAAAGACGAAAGTTTGTTACGCTTACTAAAGGTGAATCACGATATGAAGTTAGGTTTAGAACATAGACCAATTATTTATTTCATATTTCACCATTGACAAATATAACAATATATTTTTATTGTTTTATCAACATTGACACAATTGGTCAAAAGTGATAGTTGTAGAACATATGACTTGACCTATGAACATATAAATGTAGCCTTAGTAACTGTCAAAAAAATACCAAACTTCATACTGTGATTCCACTAAACTTTTATTTAATGTTAATATTTATATCCACCTGCTTTGCCTCTATTAAAGTTTTTTTCCTTCGAATATTATTTTTATTCAAATATCAGTATTTAAAAGATGCTTTTTGTAAACTAAAAGTTTCATTTAAATTGATACTTGAATTAAAAGAATTTACATTTCCACACACCGACACAAACAATCATGCGTTAATGTATTTTGGTGTGAACGTTCATATGAGTCTACCTTGGTATTTTGAAATGGTTTGAAAAATATCCTAAGAATGTATTTGTTGTTTCAATCCTATGTAAATAATAAATAAATAACCCATTATATATAATCTATTTTAAGATTAATGCATAGAAATTTGCAATATTAAACCAAAGAAACTTGTATTAACCAATTGTATTTACCAAAATGTTTTAGTGTGTGTCTATGTGATGTTTAAATATGATTTTTGATTAATATAAATTAGTTTAAAAATGACACCTAGACACGGGAACCGAACTCGGGCCTCGGGTCCTGGTGTCTCTGTAACCAATTAAAATTAGTTGAAATGTTGTCTCCTCCATAAGGATATTCCTGTAGTTACAATGATTTGCAACCCTGTGTGTTGATATTCATTAATTTATTATTGCTTCTACATAGAGGAGGGGTTTCAAACTCAAACTAGTCCGAGGGACAGATTCACAAACGCGGGGTGTACTGTCGGCCGATAAAAACACATCTGCCCAAATATATTTGATAAAAACATGTCTGCTCAAATATATTTTATACTTTGGTTTTTGCAGCGCATCTTACTACCCATCCAGACTATGCATATTTTAATCATGCTATTAGGTTAGGATTGAGGACGATATAGTTTAGAGAAAATGTAACTATATTTTATATAGGGAATATGGGAAACAATATAAGAAGAACTACCCCCTGAATATCCAGCTGGAATTCAAACCCTGACCTCCCCCAATACCAGCAAATTAGACAAGAAGAATCTGACATTTAATTTTCATGCCTAGCGATGTTTATACAATATATTTAATGCCATGTATATAAAATCATTAATATGTATTTAAATATATTTTAAAAACTTAATTTCTCCCAGATGTTTATGTGAGTTAGTGGAATACTTGAAGCGGTATTTACTAAACTATGTAAATAAAAATTCCCACAATCAAGCATTAAAGTGATAAAAAAAATAGCGCAGTTTGAAATTGTTCTGTGGTTTTTTGTAAAGCTGTAAAGTAATAGTGCCATAAAAGTATTGTAGACAAGCAGGCCGGTCAGATATGTCTCACGGACTAGATGAATTTTTGAACCCTTATATAGATTATTATAATTTATTACTAGTCTCTTATATCATGTTAATGTAGAATTTGTGTGTATTTTTTAAAGCTGAACCAAATCGTTATTACAACAAAGGAACTAATTTTGTGTGACACACATTTTACTTGTGAAGTCTTAATATTATGGCTGTGTAAAAGCTTGCAAATTGCTGCGACATTATTGTGTGTGATGTATTTGTAACATCTATGAGTATTTATTTATTAAAGTATTCATATTAACAAACTTTTTTTTTTAAAGAAAATCTTTGATAAAACAATTGCTTTGTTAGCATTTAATAAACTTAAAATATAGTTTAAATGTACACAAGAATCAAACCTTAGACCTTTAACTTAGTGTTGACAATGTTCTATCACCGGGCTGGCTAGGAATCGTGTCCTGTCATCATTTTTAACAACTATTGAGCTGACAATACTGACATCGGAGCGGACACTTGACACGGAAGGCTAGTGTTCAATCCCCACCTGGTGTTACTCGAGGGGAAGAATTTATCCTCTTCTGGTTAGTTTCTCACCCCAACCCTCAAGTTGTTTCCTTTTTTACCTCCATTGGTGGTCACACAGTATAAAGTATAAAACCACACACTAAGCTAGACTGCCTTTGTGAATTTTGAGGGTTTAAATATATGGTTTACCCATCTCCAATCTCCTCTCAACTCTAATGGGTGTGGGTGTGTGGTGGGGGTTGGGGGNGGGAGTATCAGAGGGGTAGAAATCTATGACAGGGTGACTGTTCTAGTATTAGGTTATATTTATAAAAAGGTACAGGAAAGATGGGTAGAAACACATAAAAGGAACAAAGTATGGATTTAAGGAACACGGTTCACACTTTTACATTGCGGTCACTGGACAAAGAGGTACTCTTGAAGAACATCGATTGTTACCGCCCAATCCATTGACCTAGATTTAATTCCATCGGAACTCATCAGGGAGGAGTGTGAAACGTGCAACACAACTTCATAAAAAGAGGAAACCAAAAAACACTAGCTAGCCTGGAAATGTTTAATTTTTTTTTTAGCTTTATTTTACCGCTCACTTTGACTCTCCACATTTAATCACACTATTGTGGTAGGAATGAGGACGCTAGAATTGAGTGGAAACCTACCCGAATTTGCATAGAGGGAGAGTGGGAAACCACTTAGTGAAATCACACAGCTGAGATTCGAGCTCAAGCCTTCCCATCACCATGAAACTGGACCAAGTGAGCTTCACGTTTATTCCTCATGCTCACCGATATGTGTTACACATATTTTATTCTAAAGATATTTTTCATAGTCATCTTTCACTATTTTATATTCATTTGCCACAGAAACTTGAAACAAATTAACTTTACAAATTTATTAGTTTCTATATTTTCATTTATAAATTCATTTAGTGGATCGAGTAATATATGGCTTATTGATATAAACTATATTATTTATCTTTTATGTTAAAGCTTTCAAAACAATAAGTGTAAAAAGATGTCGAGTCTCCCCAGCTGGGATTTAAACTGTGCTGCCGCGCAGAAGATAATAGTTTTTTTGTTTATTTAGTGTTTTTAAAGGACTCGAGTAACTATTTTTTATTGTGACAGTTTGTGATCGGACAAGTAATAAATCTTAACCCTGGAAAGACTTACTTAATCTTAAGGGAGTTCTTGCAAGCTAAATCAGCTAAATCAGCATGACAATTTTTTTGATCATCAGTGATGAATTAATAGCCAGGTGGCTGGGTGTGGTGTCTTTTTCTAGATTTAAGTTAGTTAACAAGCTGTGTAATGATTTAATATTTAGAAAGTGCACATTAAATACTTAAGATACAAAATTAAATATAATTATCAGCATAATAAGAATGGTAGGAAAGGATTTCTTGGAATTAACAAATAAAATAAATACAAATAAATCAATTTTTAATGAGCGTATTCCAAGTATAAATCTGCTTTATAGTCAAACAGTTCAAAGTCTACCTTATATTTCTCATAAAGTTTAAGGACTTGTTCTTTGGTTAATTGTGAGAAATATCTTTTAGCAATTTCATTACTCTCTTCTTTTGTCTTATGTCGCCACCTTGGTCGAACTTGTTCTTGTAAACCTGCAGAGCGTATGACATAAACTTGGTCACGAAGCAAACTCTCCACTTTGGCGATAATGTCGTATTTAAGAAGACACGGCGTGCAGTAAAGGTAATACGGGATCCAGTGGTCATCGGAATATAGAACTATGTCCATATCAGTCAAATACCTGTTGGAAACAAGTTTATTTTGAAGGTGGCAAATTATCTAAGAAATTAATTGATAAATAAATATATATCTTATGTTGTAAATTAATTACATCAGATTTTCATTAGCTACATCTTATAGTTATAAATTATGAACCAAGCTTAGTTAACCACCACGTATAACTATTTGGGCTGTACACATATGTACTAATTACGCTAATATGCTACGGGTAAGGAAGGTTAATTTCAGAGGATGTGTAACTGGGTAATCCACATTCATGAAGGAAAAACCACCATCATTACACCAGAGGGATTCAAACCCTGATCTCCTCGACATCATCGGTTTAGGTTTTGTGACGGTGACTTCTTAGACCGTGTGACCACTTAAGCGGGTAACTAAAATTAAAATTAGTTTTCTATTCATTCCAAAATATAAAGTAACTCAACATTTTAAACATGTGTCATTTGTTTTAGTGGTGTGGAAATATAACATTAATAACAACATCATCATCATCATCATCATCACCATCATCATTTTGCACTGGTGGTCACACAGTCTAAGGCGTGACTTGATATCTTTTTATGACGGGCCAAAGTTCGAATCTCGGTCAAATTCATTGGGACTGTTATTCTTGTATTTGATTTCTTAGTGTGAGTTTTTTTCCCCATCTTCTTCACATTAATTTGGCTAGAATTCTAAAACAACATTCCTTATACTTTACAAATAGTTTAGGTTTTTATATCATTCGATACTTTGCTGTGCAAATGTACAATTATACAACAATTCTGGACTAAAATTGTAAATTATGCATCCATCTGCATCCTAACATTCACCTTCCCAAACAAATTCAGGTTTAAATAATTTCTTATGTAGAGTGACTGATATTTGTTCATGGTATTTAATTCTCTCAGAAAGAGAGATGTGATCTTTGAAAGTACTTACTATGGAAGCCCCATAACCACAAACGCTAAGTATTTAAACAAAACCGTTTTATTTCCATTTTATACTTTCACTAGCGATCAGATAAGGTTTACATTTCCACCACTTCTCGCCAAAAGATGTAGACTTGACTTTTGTATTTGTGTAGTATAAATATTGCGTTTGTCTGGGGCGAAATTTTTAACCTTAAATTTACTAAGCGAAATGGGCTCTCTAAAATTAATCAACCTCTAATATAAATTTAATTTTAAGTAACTAAATATACACCCAATAATAATTAACTAAAATCCAAAATAAATAAATTGCATAAAACTAAGCATTGATAAAAAAATCCATTACACATAATTATAGAAATTAGAAATAATCTATTACTACAAACTAAACAAAAATTTATATCAGTCAAAATTGTATTGTTGCACACTATTTTTCTTATATTCCAATAGCTGCTATTTGAAATGGTGGGCTTGGGAAAGAAGAGATTTCATCAGCGAGAGTTAAAAAAATGTACCATCATTCGCAACACTTTCCCAACTACAGTCAAATTTGCATAGATAAGGCCTTTTTACAGCTAGAAGAAATTACTAGATTTACTTTTACAAAATCAGTCATCAAGTCATGTTATCTGCAGCCATCACTTTTGATATATATTATTATCAATACCCACAAAATAATAATATAGTAAAATGTTACCAATGTTGACCCTAAATCAAGACAGCTCTTGCCCAAAATAATATATTAACAAATGCAGAAGAGAAATCTGGGTTGTGGGAGCATAACTGTAAACTACCATAAGCACCAAGGGCACACTAGGCCAGATTAATTTTCATTTGTATTACTTTAAATGTAAAATAAATGTGGTTTAGTTTTATATAAGCTGTTTTAATTGTACTTTGCCTTATTTTTATAGAGTTAATTTACAGTCATTACTGTTTCCAATCTGTGGCCTGGCTCAATTTTTTATTCAAGCCATATATTTTTCTGCTACTGGCTTGCAAGGCCGCTGTAGCTTCATATGCCATATAATCCAACTTAAGACTAGGACAGGAACAATATACAGTCCTCAGCCATTAATTTATCACTGTGAAAGGGTAAACCCACATTTCACCCATGACACATTTTTCGGCGATGCCGGGAATCGAGCCCGGGATCCCTAGATCAGTAGGGAAACCTGCTACTAACTGAGCTAAGGTGTTGGATCCTTATTTTATAGGTTATTATTTTTAATCTGGACAGCTTCAAGCCCCAATTAGTTTGGATTAATGAGGTTCCACTGTATATACACACACACACACATAATAATTATATACATATATAATTATACATTATATATACACATTTAAATTTGATTTTAGTAATTTTTCTTCTCCTACTACATATAAAAATCCTATTATGTTTTATTATACACTGTGCAACTGTGTGTGTACAGTGTTATGAGCTGTAAATCCAATGTGCTGCGCAGAAAGGATCACTCACCTAACAAACTCTTGGAAAGTTGGTTCAACCCCAGCAGGCCTAGTCTTGTTGGGCGGCCAATAATACTGATCTTGCGAGAGTATCGTCCATGTCTTGGTGGAATTCCCACCTTGTCTGTACTTCTTAACGATACGGCGGCCATACCTCCTGTAGTAGTGCAGAGTACCGTGGTTGTGACCCACTTGAACATTCTCTAGTTTATCTCTATATGCCGACAGCAGCCTTTCAAACGGGTGACGGACAACTAGCAGTTTTAGCGTGTCATGAAATGCCTGGAAACAAAATATATATATTATTTTATAAGAAATGTTACATTGGGTGTCTTGCTGGTTGTTAGTTTTTCAAATTATTAAAATGTATTCATTTCATATTTATATAATTTAATTAATAAATTTGGTCAAAAAATAGTTTTTAATATGAAAATTACTTATATCTAATGACCCTCCTGGACATTTTATGCTTAAGTTAAGTTGTGATTCCCAAATGAATGTGAAATTCATGCTCACCTCTTTAGTGTTAGTTCATAAACCTCGTAACATTGTTGAGTGTGTAATACTACTGTTTTTCACCCCCCTCATATATTAAAAAAAAGTCATGGAGGAAGAGTATTTTTCTTACTGTGGGTAAAACTGTGTGTAAATTTTCCTTTTAATACTTCATTCATGGAGAATCACGCGTTTTCAAAAGTAATTTCAATATATTACGTTTTAAAACTTATGTTCTTCAAAAAAACTCCCCTCATTCTATTTGAAAATCAGGTGATGTGCTGGCTGCCTTTACCCAATAGGAAGCTAGGCTTTGCAACATCAGGTTGCCAGGAGTTCTCATATTAGTTTTAACACTGGTGACAAGGTGTCCAAGAAACAAGGGGTCCAAGAAGCAAGGGGTAGGTCATATATAAGCAGCCTGTGTGTATAAAGCTAAACAGAAACATATTAATAACACAGAAAAATAGTAATCTTGACGGAGAAAATCTCATTCTATAACAGCACTAGCTCTGATTCTTCGCGTTAGTTCCTACAGTAAGATATTCACATATAATCAAATAATCGTTATAGCCGTGTGAAACAAGTGCACGGGTAATTATCCGCATCATCAGCATAATAAAAAACTGGTATCAATATAAGTGTGAGGAAAGGGTAGCGCTAATGTCTTCATTGTGTTACATGGGGAGGGTGGGTACATCAATGTTACATAACAGATCTTGTATTTACATTTTAATATTGTTGTTAATTTTTTCACTGTTAATAAACATACTTATAGATAACTTGAAAATATGTTGAAAATTCAAGTTAAGCACATACTTTTAGTTTCCCATTATTAATAATGAAATGAGATCCACTTTTTTATTTTATAGCACCACGTCTTGCAACCTCTTCAGGTTATATGCATATATACTAATCAAAAATGTGTTAGGGATAAGGAAGGTTAAATTTAGAGTAAGTGTACCCTCGTTTGCATGGTGGAAGAGTGGAAAATGAACTAGGAAAAACCGTCATCAGTATACCCAGCCAAAGCTCAAACTCCACTATCCCTGCCATCGGGAGTATAGTCTAAACACAAGAGTGACACCTTAGACTTTGCGGCCACCCAGGGGGCTGACGTTCACTCTTGATGTGTAAAGTTACATAACATAGGTTGGAAGGGGTGGTAGGAGGGTTAAAAACAACAACGAAAAAGCATTCCATGGTTTATGGATGACCACTTATATCGCATCAAGTTACCTGTTCGGCCTCCGAGTACTCCAGCTCAGGGTAAACTTTCCGAGCCAAGTCGCTCAGCTGCTTGTTGGAGTTAGTCAGGAACTGCTCCGTGTACCCTCCAAGGATGAGGAAGTTGTAGAGGAAAGTTGTGGAAGCAGCCTTGTAGATGGGACACCACGACAACTTGTGTGCTCTATAACACATTGTCACACATGCCAACATGTCATTGGTTCAAGGTTGAGCCGTCCCACGCCGGAAAATTGGCTCTAAAACTTCTCCTGAAGGTATTCGATCAGGATTATAATTTTAAATACATTTAAAGACAAACAATTTTTTATCTATTTGTAAAAGTGTAATATTAGCATTTACATGATGTCAACAATAATACATATGAAAAACTAAATTTATTCTTCAAGGACAACATATTTACGAATAAAAAAAATGTAACTGTTTATTTCATCCACTTGCCTCAATCATCAGCAATTTAACTAGATACCTAAACCCGCTCTGGTGGCTACATGATCTAGGGCGCTACTCTCGCAGTAGACTAGACTGCTGATGACCAGGGGGGAGAGGTTTTATTTTGGTCAGATGTAACAAGGGTGGTTTTTCAAAATGGTTTTCCACTCTCCCTCCACGCTAATGCGTGTACATTATCTTTAAATAAAACCTTCCTAATTACTAAAACAACTAGCGTAATTAGTACATAAGCGTATTACTCAAACGAGTAGTAAGACGTGGTGATTAAAAAAAACTAGGCACCTAAGAGATCAGGAGGGTGAATAACTAATTTCACCAGCATTTGCCTGTGGAAGAAATGAAAAACAAAAGTGTGCACAGACAAATTAATGTACAGTGCAATTTTCATTATAAATGACTTATCTAACAGCTAAGAAAGCTACTAGATCGACTTTTATGTATTCATACGTCATATTATATGCAGCTATCAATTTTTATAGACATTATAAATACAGTAGCCCCATGGCTTCTTTGGTGCTGACTGCCGGCTTTGAAAAGTTACCAGACCAAATTATGTATCCCTACTCCGAACCATATGATCTGCAAAAACATGTGTTTAGCAGCTGTCACTTCTGACAGTCAACATTTAGGTATATACCTAAATGTTGACTGTCAGAAGTCAACTATGTGTTGTCAGTCAGCACCAAAGAAGCTATGGGGCTACTGTACCTATATTTAAAATAACGTTAGTAAAATAGTAACATGTTATCAATTTTGGCCACAAAAAATGTCTGAATTTTGTTATTTAAAGGCTCTTCATGTGAACATTGGACTGTAGCTATTTGAGATCAAAGTTCTCGTTTCCAACCTAAAGAGTCAGTTGCACTAAGGTTCGGTGCACACGGGAGGAATTTCGGCGGGAATTTAGCGGAGCGGAAGACGCGCGTTCTCCGCAAATATTCCGCAAGTTCGAGCGAAATCTTCGCGGACATCCGTGGACTCTCCTTTTCATACATTCACCATGGATCACACGGAGTGCGGTATTTTCTTATTTCGTAATCAAATATATTAAAGAAAAGAAAAAAAAATGTAAGAAGCATCATAAATATTGGACTCGTCCAATTGTTAGCTGCCGACTAAGTAAGGGTACGTTTTACACCCATTTTCAAGACTTAAGGGAATATGACGTTACATTCCTTAATTATTTCAGAATGTATTTTCGAACATTTGATGAACTTTTGTTCACTTTGAAGGATCGTTTGCAAAAAGAAGACACCGAGCCTAAACCTGTGGTGTAACTACGGTGAGGCAGGTGGGGCACGTTTGTTAAGTACTGCAATGCAATGTCGAGTTCCCAATGCCATAATTAAGTAGGTTTTAGATAACTTTTAGTTTGTTGTAAATTGTTTAAATGTATTTTTCTGCTTATGAATTTTCTAGTGGCTGTATAGCTAGCTACTAAATTATTAATAACTAAAAAAGAACTGGAACTTTAATTTTTCTCTAATTCGACTCTTAAAATGTTAACTGTAAGAACCGGAACAAGAACCAAAACTGAAAACTATTTCAGTTAGACTCCCAGCTTTATAACATAATAAACTGACTGGACGACAGCGGATGGAGCTTGGCCTATATTTACCTATCAATGTAGAAAACACTGTACTGAGGGGTGGGAGGGTGTTTAACAGAGGGCAGCTCTGCAGAGTGCTTGTACAGTCCCAGATTGTAACGATGGCAAACTTGTTGGATCGTCTGCAGCCGGAGCTCATTCTCGGCCTCTGCCTCTTTCTGATGGACAACAATTATACAAACAAACATTGAAATTGGAAAATATATGAACGAACATTTTGTCAACTCATATTAAAAGGAGTATACATAAAAAAAAAAAAAATCCAATCACTACCCTACTTTAGGTCTTGGATGAGAATGTCAGCTTAGCTCGATTGACACTGATTTAACCCTACCGGTGTGATTGCAATGTTTAGTTTGTTTAGTGGTGACCTGGCGGTCTAGGGGTAAGGTGTCAGACTTCTATGCTGGCGGCCGGGGTTCAATCCTCGGTCCCGGCAAAGATTTATCTGATTACCAAACCCTTCCTTCACCTCTGACAAGACATCTTGTGAATGTGGGGAATGCCAGGCCTCCACCGTGGTTCGGATTCCACGTTAAACTGTAGGTCCTCCATTTCATCTCACAATCACCCTACCATTACACATTAGCGTAAGTGCGTTTAACCCGAACGGGTAGTAAGACGCGGTGCTAATAATAATAATAATAATTTAAGAGATAACAGCACAGGTTAACTTTTCAACAGATATTTGGAATTAACTAATTAATTAATTAAACATAAAAGTGTGAGCTTATAGATGAAACATCCATAAGAAATAACCAATAAAAAGCTAACATGATATACCAAGAATTACTTAAACGATACCGACCCAGTGGTGGCCCCGGTGCACCTGGCTACGAGCTTAGAGGTTTCGGGTTCGATTATCGACTCAGACCTTGGACACCCTGACTGTCAATTTGGTTAATTAGGCTTAAGTTGTGTTTCCCCTGGTTCCACACCCTCATACTCACTATCAGCACCATCACCTCATCTCATCGGGACATGGAAACAGCCTCCACAGAAAGGATGTACCATTAGTACATTCGGGTGTCCCCTGGGCAACAGTATATTAGTACTGGATAATATTTCCTCTACTAGGCTACAAATTGATAGGCCTATAACCTGGGCGTGCAATATCATTGCTATTACTTAAAAGTTACGTTGTACTAATCCTTTAGCTAAGTTATCTTGTGGCGTACCACACACAATTAATATAGGGCCATAGTGTATTCTGTTAAGGTAAGCCTGCTGCCTCTCAATAAATCACTTATATGGTCAAGTGGTCAGAGTTCCTTGTTTCATATATATATCCAGAGGTCCTGGGTTCGGTCCCCGGTGTTTCCATATTTTTCTGGGGTAGACTCAGGTCCGCGAGGACAAATTAAGAGCTACTTGAATGAAAAAATAGCGGTTCCATTTTGTTTAGCTGTTAATAACCATGGATGACAAAAGAATAATAATAATAATAATAATAAAATAAGTGTGTACAACCTGATTAGATGGTAAGACGCGGCGCTAAGATATAAAAATAAAGAATGACACAATTATTGTTGATACATAATTTTTCTAGTTTTAAATAACATATTTAAAAATCAGTTATCATTTGATTATCCCTAATGCATTAAAAAAAACATACAAACAAAACTTATTCATCATGTAAAACACTCATCAAATAATCCATTTTGAACAGTTTGTAAAAAAAAAAAAAATTCGAAAAATTTCAATTTTGCCTCACGGTATGGTCATAACATATAAATGTAAAGTTTGGAAGAAAAATATCAAACCATTTCATCTTTAGCCTCAGGTAGAAACAGACATACATGGGGGACAAAATTGCAAGATCCTCTTTTTTTAGTTCGTGGGGATACGGGGGTGGGGGTGACACATAAAACGTAAATATCGATTATAATCTAGAGGAAGAAAATTTTCATTGTACAATACGTTCTCTATATGAGAGAGTAGAAACAAAATAAATTGCTGAAAAATATATTTAAAAAATAATATTAATGATTTTAGATGGAAGGAAGGGTAGAATATATGGCATAATATTTTTTTTTTAAATACAAAATAAAACTGACCACATATTTTTTGATGATGTCATCAGGTATGTCCCATTTGACCTTCTTAGTTTTCTGTGAATTCTTGTTTGCAGGCAAAGAAGACATTTGTTCTCTTTCTCCCAAAACAGAGGAACTGATAAAGTTGAAGTATATGACTAGGAACCCTGAAGTTACCATTCCCACCACCAGAGTCCTCTTCAGTCGATACTTCATTATTTCAACGTCACATCACAGAATCTCTATGTTTGTCGCCATTTCACTAAATTCGCAAACTCTCCCTAGTTGACGGTGTGAGGATCAACATTGTAGTCGTTCATTTTGTTTGTCTGGGTAATTTGTTGAGATTGTTTAAGTCACTAAGCAGGATATAACTTGAGTTTCTTAGTAATTTAGTATAAAAATTACTTCAGCACTCAGTGAATTCCGAAGAGTATGTAGTCACTCAAACCTGAAAACCAAAATAAAAATATTAGTTAAAATAACCTCTGTGGGATCAATTTTAATTTTAATCTTACTACCCGCTCGGGTTGTACGTGCATGTACTAATTACTGTAGGTGACCTGGCGGTCTAGGGTTAAGGTGTCAGACTTTAAATAATTAAAACTGAAATTAAATAAGCAAAATACTGTAGTAAAGTGGTACTGGAGATTGGTGCATTGACATAACTGAAATAGCCTCCTTTAATCACAAAATCTCATGCCGATTTAAGATTCAAAATTGTTAACAAGTTTTAACAGCTATTCACTTCTTCACATGATTTAGAGAGAAGGATGCTCTTGTTTTGGATGGCACAGAGCTTTACAGTCAGGAACCACATACGATAAATAAAGTCTCAAGTCACTTTCAGCATTGAGCCTGTTCCTGTATTTATTTTTTAAATAAGAATCTGAAGAATATGTTTCTCGCTCTAATACGTAGAAGAAAATGGTAACAAAGCTGTAATAGCTTTATTCTCTAACACGGGAACTCCCCCTTTAAATTTAACCAGAAACCAATTAATGACAAATATTTATAACTTTTCTTTAATTCAAAATCGGTGGAAATTTCAAGCGCTGCTCTTTTTCACTCGCACTTAATGTGGAGGATTTCAAAACTGTTGTCTCTTCCAGGGGATTGCGAATCCAACTGTTATTATTGGACATGGCTGGGAAATTACTCTGAAAGTTTTTCCAAATACCTTCTAGTGTTTTATAAACACGTTCTTTACATTTTAGTCCAAAGAAAGCTGATTTTATACCATGAAGTCGTGAAGGGTATCAAAGCACTCCGTTTGATTGCTAATTAAACACGTCTCCCAAAACTTAATTTTTCTGAACGACTCGATACGGTCTTTCACAGTAAAAAGTTAATTTCTGACCGCTGAAGAGAGAGGTTTAAACTGTTAATTTTTGAGAAATTGTCTGCTAAATAGGCCACAGCCTTAAGTCACATTTGATCTTGCATGCACTTTGCTTTGTGAAAGGGATGGTTGGTAAGAAAAACGAAAACTTCACGTTTAAGTTCAAACAATCTTGTAAGAGTTCTACCTCGAGATAACCAGCTGACTTCAGTGTGGGACGATAAACAGTTGCAAATGCTTCCCCTTTCCTCACAAAGTTCTGCAAATATTCCGCCATTACAGAAATATTTAGTCGAACCCCTCGGAAGATTTCGTGAACCACAGTTTGGGAACCACTGCTCTAATGTGTTAGGTGTGAAGAAGGTAAAGTTTAGAGGAAGTGTATCCTCATTTTTGTGGAGGAGATTGTAAAACCATTTAGGAAGACTAAAACTTCAATGCCCCGGCCAGGATTTGAACCCCAAATTCTCCGTCACCGGCAGTATGGTCTATTACGAAAGTAGCACCTTAGATCAATGGTCGGCAACCTTTTTGATATCGCGAATCATATAGTTTTATAAAAAAATAAATAAATTTGAGAGCTTGTTTAGAAAAATATAGAACAAAAAATGTCAACTTAAAATTGCTTATATGTAATTATGGCCATGTGGGAATAATGCAGGGGGAAAGGATGACCAGGAGGATGTTGGATAAGGAGGTAGGGGTAGTAGGCCGAGAGGACCATGGGACATATGGCTGAAGGGGGTAAGGAGGAGTATGGAGGGGAGAGAAGGTGACTGGGCCATGGTGGAGGAAAGGAGACGGTGGAGAGGTCTATGTTCCAAACAGACCCAGTCATTGGCTGGAAACTCTACATGATGATGATGATGATGATGATGAAGGTCTAGCTTTTTAATTTCCGGACTACTCAATAATAAATATTTATACAGTTTTAAAACTATATTTGCATAACTCTATTTATGAGTCCACTTCTATTCCATCGTGCTTTCATTTAAGCACCGCGTCTTACTACCCGTTCGGGTTATACACTTAAGTACTAATTACACTTATGAATTAGGAATTGGGAATTTGGAATTTAGAGGAAGTGAACCCACATATGCGTAGAAGGAGAGTGGAAAACCATTTATTAAAAACCACCCCAGTTCACCCGACCGAGATTCGAACCTCGATCTCCCCGTCCTCGGCGGTCTAGCTCAACACGACTGACGCGGTAGCCAACTACGCCAACGAGGCGGGTATTAGGTCTATCGTTATCTGCAACGGTCATTTTGGTAGATAATATGAATACTTATAAAATAACACTAATAATACGATATAATTATAACAGTGTTGACCGAAAAAAAGAAAGTTTGTATTTCGTGAAAAAGTTTCCTCCCCCACCACGTCCTTACTGTTATTGAATATGGCCCAGTTTGTTGGTGAAATATTTTGCATACCTTACACTTCCTTGTTCGCAACACGGTACATGATTAATACGGGAAGTGTGTGTTTTACATACGGAGAGTTGAAATACACCGAGCATGGAGGGCGAGGAAAGAGTCGGGACATTGCCCCTTTTATTTGTTTGAGGTAGAGAATAACGTCTAGAAACAGGAAGGTAACGGATAATTATAGGGACTCATTATTATTATTATAGAAGAGCGTCGATAATTCGGACTAATTGAGGATCGACACAGTCCGGATTATTAAAAATACGGTACCTATACCAAAAATAAATAAATGGTACGGTGCATCACACAGACTTTCTCCCGCTTTTATCTTAAAATAGACATTTACTAAATACTCGTAAGATTTGTGAAACGAAATAATAGGTCTTTACATTGTTGTAGAAACATTATTCAAAATATCATAAATGAAATAATACACACTGTTACTTACTCTATGACATTAGGAACTAGGAACACTGTTACAAAAGAATTGAGAAAAGAGAAACCTCTTTGTCCACCAAAGAGAATAAGAATCAAATTAATTTTCAAAGACCTGAGTTAAAAAGTGAATATATTTGATTATAACTAAGAAGTTATTGGTTTTATTAAAATATATTTCAAATAAAAGATGTTTATCTTTAACAGTATCCCAACTTTACATTGATAAGTTATTTTAAATTTCAAATAGTTGCGGAGAAATAATGAGAATTGGAAAATTTCCCTTGTGTTAAGTATTCAGTCATTTTCATTAAAAAAACAACAATGAGAATTGCCATATTATTTATAGTGATAAACAGTGTGTGTATATTTAATTCAATCAAAATCATTAGAGTTAGTTTCGAGAAAAATAGATTTTTTGTCCTCTTTTTGTCCTTAAGTAAACTACCATTAAATTTAGGGTTAGATATCAAATTCCCCCTCTCCCCCCAACCCGGGGAATCTAATGAAAACCCAAGATATCAAGTTTTAGCCCAATCGGTAAAATATTTTCGGTTCTCGCCCGAGGTGCAGACAGACAAACGGCAATGGGAAAACCACCTTTTTTGGTTTCAGAGTGTCATGAAACGTCGACATCAACATCTGGAACTCGATTATTTTTTCTATTATAATAATTTCCCTCCGAGGTGTATAGAGTAAGTAAAAAAATAAGCATAGACGGGATACTTACGAAAACTCATGTGCTAAGGTAGAAACATTTTCACTTTATCTAAACAACGAACTTACACATTGTTATTATGTTGCCAACTATCACAAATCTAATAACAAAAAAATCTACAATTTTTTTTAACAATGCCTGAGGTGCGTTTTTTTTGCGGTCTTGTCTCTGATATTGATACCACTGTGGTTGTTTCTATAAATAATATTTTTTTCTTTGCGATCCGGATTATCGATGATCCGGATTTTTTTACGTCCGGATTATCGACGCTCTACGGTATTAAATGCTAGCAGGGTTTGTCTGCCAGACATTACTGGTCTTCTACTAGCAGTGGCGGATATGTAACCTTCTTTCTGAGGTTGAGGCACCTATATATTGCAATTACTTCGTTTTGTTGATTTGATGATGCTGATTATTATTATTATTTATTGCCAGAAGTCTTAAAAAACTAATTGATCCAGACTGTATTTGGTCCGCGGGCCGCCATTGAGCCACACTGCCCTAGACCATGCGTCCACTGAAGAAGTTGTTAATATAATTAAATGTGAAAATTAAGCACATCTGATGAAGCGACCCCTTAAGGGCACCACCTACCTGAAAGTATAAATCCTCACATGGCTTTATCTTTTTAATGTAGGCTTGAATGGCAGATCTGACGATTATAAAGCACTAAATAAATTATAAAACAATACCAAATGTTCTGTTTTCACAATAATAACAAATTCCCGAGGTTGTTAAAGGACATGACGCTACACCTTCGTCACAGGACTAGGCAATCGGCGTCAAACATCACAATTCTGCATTTTTAAATTATATGCTTTCATTTATTCAGCTAAAAATATAAAGATACTCGTGGTTTGGAAACTTTTTGATACATTTAAACATTATTTTTGGGGTTGACCTTGTTTAGAAACAACAAAACCCTACCCGCTTCGCTGGTAGAACGCTCTTAAGGCGTCACTCCCGCAATAAACTGGACTGCCGATGACGGAAAGATCGGAGTTCGAATTCCGGTTAGGGTGTATCGAGTGTAACGATGTTCCAAACAACGAATATCCAAAACCTACAACCTAGAAACATGGAGGTTTCACACTCACCATGGCTCACCAACTCTCACCAAATCTCGCCAAGTCCGACCGAGACCTCTCCCCGTCAAATAGGACGCACGTGCACGCAGCGACACATCCACTCTCGTGGCTTGGGTAATGATGACTGTCTGAGACGTGAGCCAAATCAGCGCTTCGCCCAAACTCTAAAAAATGCTGTTGCCAACTAGACTTCACGAACATCCGCCCCTCGAATGTTCCAGTTTGGCCTGGTAATTACTGGGACGTCCGCGATATGCCCAGAGCGCTAATCTACACCCTTCTTTTGTTCCATGTGCTTCCCCTTCTTTCCCCCTTTACTGAGAGCTTGTTAGATCTGTTTATGATATATAACAACAGCTGTCATTTCATATGATACTCATTGTATCACTGGCTCTTACCAGGTGAGGGCGCTTGGTTAAAATTAATATTAGGGAAAAATTTATCGAAATTCACTTTGGTTTTAAATATGGGGGGAATATTTTTCTAAATTACTGTTTGGCGATTCTTTTATGTTTATAAATGGGGACTTTTATTTGATTTGGCGTGGGTGATCCATGGTTCAATATTGGTAACTTTCTAGGGAGATTCGTATTTGACTTAGTACAATTTATTTACTGTAGGTGCGCCCGAACCTATATCTTGGCTGATCTATGTAATAGTTTAATATTGTCTTGAATTTTTTTGGGGATATAAGTTCGCTTAGTATTAGATGTATTTTATATGGAATAGTTTGTTTAAGTTGTCATGAGCGTAACGGGAGTTTGGGGAACTTATTGTACATTTACAAGTCTTAATGTTAGATGTATTTTATATGCAATAGTTAGTTTAGGTTGTTATGGACGCAACGGGAGTTTGGGGAACGTATTGTACTTTTACAAGTATTGTTATTGGATTAGGTTTTGCTTGGTAATTTAGGATAGGTCCCCAACGGCCATTGTTGGAACCTCTACTTAAAATACTTAGGCCGACAAATCATGTATATTTCCATAGTTATGCGAGGCTAAGTTTTATGAGCATTTTTATTGTTTATTTATACTCCTGTTAAAGCTATGGATGTAAGCACGCCCTTGGGCGCTAAATTTGAATGTTGACTTCTAACTTTCACTCTATGTTCCTTCTGTGGGACGAGTAATATATTGCAAGTTATGGCGGCTTAGTCTGTACTTCGGCAGACTAAGCGTAGGCTCATTAAGCCTTTAATGTACTCTTGTGTTATTATATCATTGTAATTTATCAAAAATAAAAAACTGTTTCTCTTGTGACCTCATGGTTATTTTTTTGGGGCACACTTCCCGACCTCTGTGTGAGCGTCACACGAGGGTGGTGTTTTTTTACTCTCCCTCCATGCATATGTGGGTACACTTCCTCTAAATTTCAACATTTCTCATCCCTAACACACTAGCGCAATCATTTAGTAAGTTTACGTATAGCCCGAACGGGCAGTAAGACACGGTGATTTAAAAAAACAAACTATTGCAAGACCATTTAACATCCGCGTTGCGTGTCAGACACCTTTACATTTCACAGTAAGATCAATTTAATAACGACCTGCTTCGGTGGCCACGTGGTCTAAAGCGCTACTCTCACACCAGACTATACTATACTGCCGATGACAAGGAGATCGAGGTTCGAACCTCGGTCTGGTGTAATGAGGGTGGTTTTTACAAAAATAGTTTTCCACTCCCTCCACGAAAATGTAAGTAAGCCTACACTTCCTATAAAATATAACCTTCCTCATCGCTAAAACCATTAATATAGTTAGTACATAAGCCTAAGCTTATAACCCGAATGGGTAGTAAGACGCAAAGCTTAAAAGGATGGTGATACCTTTTGGGACTAAAAAAGTCCGTCATTAAGAAGTGTATATTATTTTGAAAAATTTTATCATCTTATTTATGTAAAAAAAAGTTTAATTAATTTTAAAATAAATTAAATAAATTAAATATTTTTGTCATTTTTGTGTGTAATTGTGAATTTAATTTCAAAGATGTACTTCTACTTCAGATTTTTTTTTGTATGTCGTATATTTCCCCCTGACAATACTACCTGTTATAGCGATCGAACTAATCTTTCTATCAGGGAAAGATGGGACTGCTGGTACTGCAATAATAAATATGCGTTTCTAGCAGTGTCCATGTCCGCTATTGAGAAGGAGTTTCGTCGAAAGATCCCATGTTATTTTACCTTGGGAATTTAAACTGTCCGTTATAACGAGGAGTCCGCTATTGAGAGGTTTCCGCTATGGGAGATTTCAGTGTATATTATTATTATTTTATTTAGCACCGCGTCTTACTACCCGTTCGGGTTATACGCTTTAAGTACTAATTACGCTAATTGATTGGGAATTGAGAAGGTTGGATTAGAGGAAGTGACCCCGCATTTGCGTGTAGGGAGAGTGGAAAGCCTCTTAGTAAAAACCACCCCCAGTTCACCCGACCGAGACTCGAACCTCGGTCTCCCCGTCCTCGGCGGTCGAGCTCAACACGACTAGCGCGTTAGCCAACTACGCCACCGAGGTGGGTTTCACTGTATAAGTTCCACCGCTGTTAATGTTTAATCCACGATCCCTGCAACACTCTGTATACCCAGAACTATCGATTGCCGCGTTAATTTAGTTCAACACATTGTTACGTCAATCGGTGCGGGGAGTCAGACGTGACCCTAGGCACGTACCATGACCTAATATTTATTCTATCCACACCTCGCAGGACCTCACATCGGACACTTATCAGGCGAGGAGGGGGTGGAAGGATCAACTTCCGCCCCCTCCCCCCAATAGTTGAGTGGTCCGGGAGGCCATGCTCGAGATGCCACAAGGTACGTCCACAACTCCTACACCCCAGCCTCAACATCTTCTCCAGGATTCGAACCAAATACGATCGAGGTAAACATCCTGGAACACACTCTTCCTACCGAACCAATCCCCTCAGGAATTCTCAAATGGGGTGAAAAAAAACGAATGGGTCAAAAGATCAAATGGGAAGGGTTGCAACATTTTGATGTTTTCATCTTGAGTCAATTACCTCATGAAGGGGGAGAGCAGAGGGGATGACGTCACCAGGGAAAACCCAGTCAGTCAATCACCTCGTGGAGGGGGAGAGCAGAGGGGATGAAGTCACCAGGGAACCTATGGAAAGTGGAAATAGCGCTGGGAGGTGGTTACAATACTATCGCTATAGGGCGGAACAAAAAGCCCCTTACATTAAGGAGGATCTTACTCCTTACCTTTGTCTGAAATGTTAGTTGATACAACATTTAGTTTAAGGGTGTACTAGCGGGTCTTGACTGGTGTTTTAACTTTTTATATTTTGGTTGGGAAACTCTTTCTTCCTCCATTGATTAACAAACGTTTCTTCTGAATTAAAAATTCTTAAATATTTATATTGGCATAAAAACAATTTCGTTGAACTTTAACAAAATCAGATTTAATTTATTTTTGTACTCTCACAACCTTTTCTCTACGAGGGGTTGTGAGCTGCATATCACACATACCCTATAAATACATAGACGTAACTACTGTATATTAGCTCTCAGAAAAGGTTCCTCCAGTGGCGTATCAACTAAAACTGTCACCTTCTTACATTTGCTATTGATTCAAATTATGATCTATCTCTGTTCAGAAACTATGCTGGCGGCCGGAGTTCAATCCTCGGTCCCGGCACAGATTTATCTGATTACCAAACCCTTCCTTCACCTCTGACAAGACATCATTGTGAATGTGTGTTTAACTAAGTGAAATAGTTATATAGGAAACAATATTTAATCGACAACATGCGCAAGGGCGTGTAACAGTCCTAACTTCTAGGAGAGAAGTTGGTTCGTAAGATGGTCGAGCTAGCGAAGAATGCCGGAAAACGCTGGTTTGCGTGGCTGTGCTAATCCTCTCAGTATCACACATCATACTCAGATAAGATAAATGAGAATAAGCCCACCATGTGAGTAATAATATACCGAATTTCATTCAATGGGTACAATCTGTTGCTTGTTTAGTTTCCGATTATTTATTTTTTTCCCCTTCTTAGCACCGCGTCTTACTATCTGTTTGGGTTATACGTTTATGTACCAATTACAATGATGGTTTTAGAGATTATGAATGTTAATTTCCTTTTCAGCATATGGTATTACTGATCTGGAGGGACATGACATCCAGTTAGGTCACCCGTATGTAGACTATCATTATTAGCACCGGGTCTTACTATCCGTTCGGGTTGTACGCACTTACGCTAATGTGTAATGATGGGGGATTGTGAGATGAAATGGAGGACCTACAGTTTAACGTGGAATCCGAACCACGGTGGAGACCTGGCATTCCCCACATTCCCAAGTTGTGATTAATACACGTCTTGTCAGAGGTGAAGGAAGGGTTTGGCAGTCAGTTAAATCTGTGCCGGAACCGAGGATTGAACCCAGGACCCCCAGCACAGAAGTCCAACACCCTACCCCTACATCACCAGGTTACCTTGTATGTAGACTATTTGCCGCTCTGTAGGAACAGAACGTTACCCAAGGTACATATAAGGATGTTGTCTACAGTAGCCCCATGGTTTCATTGGTGCTGACTGACAGCTGACAGCTAAAATATTTGAAAAGTTATCATACTAAATTATGTATCCCTACGCCAATCCATATGATCTGCAAAAACATGTGTTTAGCAGCTGTCAGTCAACATTTAGGTATATAGCTAGATGTTGACTGTCAGAAGTCAGCTGTAGGCTGTCAGTAAGCACCAAAGAAGCCATGGGGCTACTGTACATGTACCAGCAATGAGCTGATGTAATTATAGTGAATATGGAGGTTTGAGCCAGTGGGAGTCTTAAACATAACTTTAGATTAATTCACCAACCCCTGGCGACCATTAGGATAATTCCTCTTAAGAATAAACTGCTCAAGGTACCAGCCGGAAATTGAACCCGGGACCTCTAGGCTCGTAGCTAGGTGCACTGACCACTACACCACGAGGCTGGATAGAAAGGCTATATTTAGAGGAAGTGTACCCAAATTGGTGTGGCAGGAGAGTGTAAAACTATTTTGGAAAAACCAACCTCAATACATCCGACCGAGATTCGAACCTAATCATCGGCAGTCTAGTCTACTGTGAGAGTAGCGTCTTAGACCATGCGGTCACCGAAGAGGGTTTATCGGTTTTTAGAAGTACTAGCCTTATCTCAAGAGTGGATCTAGGGGCTTTTGTCTTTAGGGATTGGTTTTCATAATACTTCTTCAAGTATAATTTTAATTAGTAAGAATTATATTTATATTGATTTTAATAATAATAGTGCTAGTTTATAAAAATAACTATTAATTATAATAATTAAAAGAGGACTTGTAGGAAATAAATATAATTTTGATTAACAGATTTTGCACCCGCTTCAGTGGCAGAACGGTCTATGGTGTCACTCTCATGTTAGACTGGAATGCTGATGATGGGGAGATCGGGGTTCGAATCCCGGTCGCGTTTACTTAGGGAGGTTTCCCCTACATTGTTTCAGACTCTACTTCCACGCAAATGCGGGTAGATTACCTCTAAAATGGTTCCTTCCTCATGTCTATCCCATTAGAATAATTATCATATATGTGTATAACCTGAACAGGTGGTCAGACGCGGTGATAAAATTTACAACAATGGTGTTAATACCAGGCTTTAAATCTTAAGCCAAATTAATTTTTATAATTGCTGACAAACGCATGTCCGTTAGCCGAGAACTTTTGGTGGTTTGGTTTCATTTCATGTGAGAAAATAACTAATGCAACGTAGCTTAAAAGTTTCTTTTGAATAGATTCAGTTACAACTAAACTTTATTTTTGTGTTGTTCAGATTTTTTTTGGGTGAAAATTGGATCTTGTAACTCATAACTCAGAATTATGTACAGATGCTATTGAGATTCCCTCCCACAGCGTTAAATTTCTGAAATGTTCACTTGAGGAGGGGGGGAGGGGTCGTGCCACACACCCCTCAGAAGTGACTCCAATCCACCCCACCTTCCATATTTTTGAAAACCCACATGTGTGCGGCACCCTTGGCCACACATTGCGCACATCTGGTGCACCAACTCAACAGTTTTTTTGTAACTTGATTCATGCCGAAAAGAGACCAAGTTTAGTACACCAACTTCACATGTCAGAATCTCTTTAAATACCCAAATTATAGTTCCTCGATGTTTATACAAAGTTTTGTATTGCTCCAATAGATAGGTTTAGTTTAATTTTCTCTAAATAGTAATCTAAACATTTCCTGAATATTTGACTTGAATAGGGTTAGATGTGTGGTACTAAGCATAAGCCATCCTGTTCTGGGTTATATTAGTTTGTAAGTCACGTTTTGAACTAACCTGTGTGTTGAGAGAGTGTGAGCTACATTCCTAGACGAACAAACCTTTTAAAATATATCGGTAAGGGGCCGTACTTAACTTAAGTAATTTTTTTCCCTAATAATTTTAAACCACGTAAGAGATCGTTAGATTTTCCGTCGCTCCCTCCTCCCTCTATATTACGTAATTTTTATGATTTGGTGAATTATATTATTTTAATAGTTTGAATTATTTTTAGACATAAGGATTGGAATCGAGTGATATGAAGTTTTAGAATACTTTAATTGCAGTACGGTAAGTGAAATTTTATAATTAATATATTTATTTTCTGACAGTTTTTTTTGTATTTTATCTCACCATTAACATTGATAAAAAAAAAACTTACATAAGATGGATTATGAGCCCCTGACCCAAGCACTCGTAAGAAAACGCAATAAAATACTGAACCCACCCCCCTCCACCCAAAAACCTTTACGTATTATTTAAGGACGGCCCCTAAGGAGTAAGTTTTAGAGAAAAACAAAAGCAAAAATGCTCTATACCTACTGTTTTACTGTGACATGTCTTAATTTATATATGTTTACATTATATATGTTATTTAATGACAAGCCCGTGTTAAAATACTACTTAGTGACTGTTATATAGAACTATATGCTTAAATATGCTATAATTAATGAAATATATCAGATATGTTCATAACAACATCAATTCTTTTTCTTCGTTAGAAATGTTTAGAAGATGCGAAGGTTATTGTGAATGTCAAAATCCAAGAGAATGAGATTTGACCCTTGACTTCGACTTCAACATTTCAAAACTTGGCGCACCCCTAAAAGTCCACGTTAAAATAACTGAATTACGTTAACCCCGCAAGGAATTAAATAATATTCGCTAATAAGGACGGGTCCGTAGACAAAGATATTAGCATGTCACAATAATCTCAAATGTAGCAAACTCAGACTTACCTCTAAATATTAATTGAGGTGCTGATATTTGAACCCTGGAACTCAGGCTCCAGTGACGCCTTGCCCTGTGAAGGCCCTGTTGTTCATCACTGTTGTGTGGTTTATTATTATTATTATTACGCTACACTTTCGTTTGAGAGACACATAGCTTTATTCCATCTTGGACTTAGGCTTGTTTATAAAAAACTACCCTCGAACTATAAAAAATCAATTCAATGGATTGTTTTCTCCTCTGTTTATCGGTCTAAAAAACAACTGTATAAAGTCTGCGTGCGTCTAGAACGAGCTCTTGTGTTGTTCTCATAACGCGGACTGCCGATTCTTGCCGGTCCCTCCTCAAACTACAGCTCGACACACCTAGCTTGGAGGTCGAAGATAACATCCAGGAAACTCAGGGATATACTTGGTTATAGCTTTTTACCAGTGGTGGCTCGTAGCTAAAAATAGTGGGGGTGCTTCTCCAGAAAATTTTAGTCTTTGTTTTAAAATTGTGTAAAAGGAAAAAAAACATGTATAAAAAGAAAATTTATTCAGGAACTTGATAAAATCTTAACAAAAAAACAACAAAATATTTTTTACTTAATTTACCTTAAATTGTTACAGTTCAAGCTTGGTCTATTCATTTAAAAATGAAATCCATTCTTCTTGTTTTAATTTGCGCAAAAAGTTCAATAATTTTCTCCTTGATCTCTGGATGACAATTGAGGAAATTTTTCTCCATTGAAAATACGACAAGCGCAATTAGTCTTTCTGTTAAATAAAAGAACCGAAAAAAATGAATAAAATAGAATAGCTAGAAGCAGAATAATAATCTAATTCTACACTCTTCTACACTTTATCACATTCAAGAATATGGTACACGGTTTTTAAAGCACAACACATGCCGAGAAAAAAAAACTTCCTTCCACCATCACACCAGAGCCGGCACTGCGAGAGCAACAGTGCTCTCTCTATCTGGCAGTTCCGACTTCCTCCCCACCCCCTTCCTATGTGCGCATGCGCATAGCAGTCAAACACCACGTCGCTGACACTGTGAATCGCACAGTTCCATATAAAGATTTTTGTATCTTTTTCATAAACTGGGGGATGGCTACTGGATTACTGACATTAAGCTTAAGGAATATTTATTGTACTACAAAAATAAATAAAGAATTAAAAAAAGGATTAATTATAATAAATGTTATCGATAATATCAAGTGGAAATAGGGGGTGCTGCAGTTCCGCAGTGCCTAAGCACGAGCCGCCACTGCTTTTTACCATATTATCTTCTAGGACTGCACAGATAATTCAGGGGCTCTAGAGCAAAGGGATTTTGGGGGCTTCCTTTTATAGAAATTAATCAAATTCACTTTTGTGTTTTATTACATTCTTTAGATTGAAAAATTACACCTGTACACAAGAGTAGAACCCGGGACTGTTGGCTTAGTACGCCAATGTTCTTATCACTGAATTATCCAGGAGTCGTCCCGTGTCCAGGATTATTCTCCACTCATATTTTAAGGCAAAGTCTGGGGTGGACGTGTGGAAATCGTCATCTATGAACGATCGAATAAGCGCCGTTTCACACGAGGCAACTATCGCCCGGCAACAATCGCTGGCTGACTATCGCTCTGTTGATTATCATGGGGGTTTCATACGAAACAACTGAGTTGCCCAGCCCGGCAACCATTGATCAGAAGTGAGCCCCTATTGGCGATTTGTGGCGTAGTTGCTCATCAGGGCCAGGGGTGCCCACAGGGTGGGAAAGGGGGGGGGGATCATGGTGCAAGTTGCGCCATTATAACCTTTGGGGGGAATTTTTCTGCCAAAAAATTATTTAATAAGAAGCTTTTATATTGTAATATATTTTATTTCATATTTAGAATACCTCTGAAATTGTTTAAGAGGCATTTTAGTGTTTCATGCTATGACAACACTTACACTATTAACTTAGAGTGGGAAAGTTATTTCGTGATTATATGTCAGTATTTCTCCAACTTTCAATGCTGTATCGTATCTTTTATCGTTACCTGTCACAAGTTTCTCAACGGAAAGGACGACGAGCCGTTTAAAAATGGTAAAAAAAGGGTCAAAAAACAGTTTAAGGGACGATTGGTTGTCAAAAATTATTGATACTATCATCTGAGAATGACATTCTCAATGAAAACACAAATGAAGAAATGATGGAAAAGTTTGCCACATCAAGTACACAGAGAAAAAAATCTTCTTCTGTTAAAATCTTATAGATATTATCTAAATCCCTGTGCTATTTATTTTCTGATTATATTGTAGATTTTTTCAACCTAAACTATGTAGTGTTCATATGTTTTCTCTTCCCTCCCATAAGATAGCTGTTTTACTGTCACTACTCTAAAACAGTTTAGTTTTTAAGGTTTTATGACTACTTACGTAAGTCATGTGAATATTACGATAGTACTCATATCATATTAGTTTTTACACATTTAGTTGGATTTTTCAATATCTGATTATTGATTTATTGATCATTATTGATGTCTTCAATTTTTTAAATTCAATTATTTCATGCACTGTGCATTTTTGAGTTTTTATTAATGTAAAAAAACTATTTTTATACAGCAGGTAAAATATTTTATTTATTTGACATTCAGAGTTTTTCAAAACAACTGTTTTTTACAATATTATAGCTATTTTCATTCGCAAAGTGTAAGTAAAAATATTTTTACTTTCTCGCTATCTTACAGGTACAGAAGAAAGTGTGATCGTTAAAAAAATCGAACTCAAGATTTTGATGAATCTTGACGTTTCATGACCCCCCCAAAACAAAAAAAAGTAGTTTTTGACTTTCCGTCTATCTGTCTGTACTTCCAAATAGAGCCTAAACTATTTTACCGATTGGGATAAAACTTGGTATCTAGGGTTTCCCCGAGGGGTTTTGGAATTGGATATCCAACCCTAAAATTAAGGGTAGTTTACTGGAGGGCAAAAAGAGAAAAAGTCGATTTACTCACAATCGGCTCTAACGATGTTGATTAAATTTCCTTTCAAAACATTTATAAATATTACAAACAAAATGGCTTCCCTCAATATTTCGGCAAAATGACTTTAAGGTCTCCGGTCTGATATGTATATTTTTTTATAATATCTCCTAAACTATTTGAGATATGAAATTACTTATCGCTAAAAATATTTAGGTATCTTTATAATACAAATATTTTATTAGAAGCATATTTTTATTAAACCAATAACTTTCAAGCTATACGTAAATATATATATTTTAACTTTTCGAACACAAAAGGTAAAAATATTGTGACCGCAAAATCTAATCTAACCTGAAATGTTGATGGATGTCGACATCTCAAGACCCCCCAAACCCTAAAAAGTGGTCTTTGCAATGACGTCTGTCTGTGCGTCTGTTTAAATTTAAAATTAAAAGTAGTTTAAGAAAGGGCGAAAAGAGAAAAAATCAATTTTCTCAAAATCACCTCTAATGATTTTGATTAAAATTCGTATCTAGGTGTTGATTAAGATTATAAATAAACTAGATATTTTCATTTTACCGTGAAAATGAATTTTACGGTATTTTACAGAAGCAGAAACTTCCGTATCTACGCAACTATTTGAGATACTAAATAACTTATCATTGAAAAATTGTAGTACTATTAAAAATAAAAAAAACTTTTATATTAAATATATTTTTATAAATCAAACAATTTCTGAGATATTGGCAACTATATTAATACAATTTTGTGAGCTTTAGTTGTAAAGAGATTCTACTTAAGTTTTAACGAAATAATTCTCCATTGCCATAGATTAATGGAATATAAGTAAGTCTCTAAAAGTTTATGTTGTTTTTCCTTGAACCTCTTAGAAGAAATGTTTGTACAACAATGATCTATATCCATTTTAGACTCAATAGTCAATATTTACATTTTTTATTGGTGAAAATTTATAAATGAGGAATTTAATAGCAATGCGATGGCATGAAGATTTGCAAAACCTAATAAAATGTAGAAAATTTTAACCGGAAGTTGAAATTTTAATACGAAGTGTTGACCCTTGTGAACTCAACATTGATTTTTTTAATCGGTCCAAACATACAAGTGATGACATTAATTCTTTAAAAATTAAATTATAAAATTTAAAACCGGGACTAAAAATAATAATAATATTTAGCACCGCGTCTTACTACCCGTTCGGGTTATACGCTTTAAGTAATAATTACTCTAATGGATTAGGAATTGGGAGGGTTGAATTAGAGGAAGTGAACCCGCATTTTCTTCGAGGAAGAGTGGAAAACCATTTAGGGAAAACCATCTCCAGTTCACCCGACCGAGATTCGAACCTCGATCTCCCGGTCCTCAGCAGTCGAGCTCAACACGACAAGCGCGTTAGCCAACTACGCCACCGAGGAGTGTGACTAAAAAAAAAGTTGTACATAAGTATAGTGCAATTTATGCTTGGGTTTGCTAGTGTATATTGTTTCGTTCCACATATATAACGAGTTTTTAGTAAATATCTCCATTTTCAAACAATAGATCGAGAAAGTCCGGGAAGAGTTCTGAACCATTTATTACACATGGCATTGTTCTTGTAAATATAAACTGTTCATTTTCCTAGCTGTTCTGATTTTATTGATCTTATCCAAAAAGTTCTCTAACTGGATTTACAAAATACGTAATGTAGGCCTTGATGTGAATTCAGTTGGAATGAGATTCTAACAACGGTTATCTAGTTAATTGGATTTTGGGAGAAGTGGTAGAGAAAATATTTTGGTTGGGGGGGGGGGGG
>CABEEJ010000126.1:298317-328709 GCA_901482245.1 Timema douglasi
GGGGGGGGGGGGGGGTATATGGGCCTCCCTGATCAGGGCAACAGTTTGGTTAGTCACGTGTTTATATTATTTCGCTCACACTCAATCGCCAGGCAGTAGGCTACTCCAAGTGGTGCCAACTCAAAAGGCGCAAGTTTATCTTTAGCACCGCGTCTTACCGCCCGTTCAGTGTAAATTATGATGATGGTTTTTAAATATTAGGAGGTTTATATTTATAGAATATGTACCCACATAAGGAAAGTGGAAAACTATTTTGGACAAACCCACCCTCAGTACCTCTGACAAAGATTCGAGCCTCGATCTCCCCGTCATCGGCAGTCTAGTATACTGCGATAGTAGCGCGTTAGACCATGCGGTTACCCAAGTAGGTATACATTTTTATTAACATAATATTGAAACCATATAGGCCTACACTTAATTTTCTCTTAAATGTAGTAAGTAGTCTTACCTTGACGTACTACACTATGGCCCTATCTTGTATGAAAGGCAAAACTAAGGGCAATTATTGGTCTTCAACTCTCTTCAAATGGATCTTTTTAACCTAAGGATAAAGGATGATGCGGATTTAAAAATAATATAACGATTATTTGCGTGGAGAGAGTGTTTGAAACCCAACTTTGATACAGCCGGTCGCGGGACAGTTTTTTCTTATCAGAGCTAAACGTTGCTGAAATATTGTGTCCGCCCTGACTGTCCCTCATGTGCCCGAAGACGAACACGACCCGAGGATGACCTTCCAGTACACCACCAGCAGGCCTAAAGGTAAACATGTCGAGCTGTACCTTCGCACTTGTCTCCGTTATACGCGATCTACCTTTGTCGACCTTCGAGTCAGGTTACTGACACCATAATGTTGCTTGTGTGCAGGACGAGAAACACAGATAGCCCAGAAAATACAGGGATATAAGACACACACACACCACACCACACACACACATACACACATATACACACACATACACACACAATACAAATACACACTCTCACACACACCACACACAATACACATACACACACACACACATACACACACTCACATACACACACTCACATACACAGATACACACATACACACACTCACATACACACATACACACATACACACACTCACACACACACACACATACACACACTCACATACACACATACACACATACACACACTCACATACACACACTCACATACACACATACACACACAATACACATACCCACTAAGGACATGGGATTAAAAGGAGATAAAAAAGTAGTTTGTGTCTTACTACCCGCTTGGCTTAGCCGTATATTTACACTGACTTAATTGGGTAGGAAGGACCCTCTTCGGGGGTCAAACGGACTCTGGCGTCACTCTCGCAATAGACTGGACTGCCGATAACGGGAATATTGGGGTTCTAATACCCGTTAGGTGTACCTATTTTTTTAGCACCGTGTCTTACTACTCGCTTGGGTTATACGCCTATGTTCTAATGGGTTAGATACTAGGAAGATTTAATTAAAATGAAGTGCACCCACATTTGCGTGGAGGGAGAGGGGAAAACCATTTATGGAAAATCACCCTCAGTGCACCAGACCTGAATCGAACCCTGATATCCCCGTGTTCGGCAGTCTAGTCTAACACGAGAGTAGCGCGTTAAGCCACGCGGCCAACGAAATGGGTGTTAGGTGTACTGAGTGGGGGCTCATCCTAAATGGTTTTCCACTCTTACTCAATGCAAATGCGGGTATACCTCCTCAAAATTCAACCTTCCTTATCTATAATTCAACAGCATAATCAGAATATATGCATGTATCCCGAACGGGTAGTAGAACATGTTGCTAGAAAAAAATCTTTGAAGGAGTAGGGATAAAAGAGGTAGAATTTGAAAGAAATGTACCTGCACTTGCGTGTAGAAAGAGCGGGTAACCGTGTCGTAAAAAATCAACTCAATACAATCGGCCAGGCTTCGACCCCCAACCTTTCCGATATCAACAAATCAGGTCCAACGAGGTAGATGCTTTATCTGCGCACCCACCAATGAGAGTAAGGAGATTTAAAGCACCTGCATTCACCACGAGAGGGGTTGTAAAGTCACGAAAGAATAATATTCTATTAAGTACACCTACTCGAGATTAAATCTCAGCCTCTAAGGTCTAGAACCAGGAGGAGATACCATAAGGTGATGAAATAAGTGAAGATAATAAATGTGTACCCATCCCTTTTCGTTTATGGTCTTACAAGCTCTGGCCTGTGACCAAATATGTCCTGGCTTCTTACGTAACTATTTATAATTTAATTCATTTGAATATTTTTTTCCCCTTTAAAATGTTTGAAAAAATCAATAAATAAAAATATATAAAAATAAAAAAGCCACAGAAGTTTGTAAGATGTACCTTATATATAATATTACGGTCTACTATTTCATTATATATAGCGACTTGTAGTTTTCGACCATATTATTTGAATTAAATTGTTTTTAGATTGAGAATATTTAATTATATTACGTAAACACAACACAACTATTAGCACATGACTTACTCAATTTTTCTACACACTTCCACACAGTACGCCCATTACCTAAATATTTACTAATTATTATTATTATTTAGCACTGCGTCTTACTACCCGCTCGGGTTATACGCTTTAAGTACAAATTACACTAATTGATTGGGAATTGGGAAGGTTGAATTTGAGGAAGTGAACCCGCATATGCGTGGAGGGAGAGTGGAAAACCATTTAGGAAAAACCACCCCCAGTTCACCCAACCGAGATTCGAACCTAGATCTCTCCATCCTCGGCGGTCGAGCTCAACACGACTAGCGCGTTAGCCAACTACAACACCGAGGCGGGTATTTACTAATTAGATAGAAGGACAAACTTGTTTACAGACAGTAACATTCTTCTTTTGTACCATCCGAATTTTTTAAATTAGTTGTTACTATTATTATTTTACCAGCATCTCATTACCCTTTTGGGCTGTAAGCATTAATGTCTTATTACATTACATCACATTTATTTCGAATTTTGTACAATAGACGTTGAAAAATATGAATAATAATGAGTCAACGACCACCTGCTAAAATATCTCGAATTTAAAGATCCGAAATTATATTCAAAATATTTAAAAATGGTTAACGAAATTAAAAAAAATAAATAACAAAAGTTGCTACATTAGTTAAAAGTATTACTTAGTTAAGGGTCCCGGGTTCAATTCCTGGCATGGCTAAAAAATGTATCATTGATAAAATGTGGGTTTTCCTTTTCAAAGTGATGAATCAACTGCCCAGGGACTGGATGTTGGGCCTGTTATAGATTTAAGTTAGTTTAATAAGTCGTGCGCTGATATAATCAGTAGGATCAGAAAGTTCACGTTAAATACCTTGAATAGATAAAAAAAGAATATTGTTAACTGCTACTTATGTTTCAGATTTCGATACGAAATAAACATTATTAAGTCTTAGCGCATGTTTTATAATGTAAATGTCCTATAAGATCTTTGTAAAATAAATTATTCTATAAAATATTTTTCATGGATCGATAAAGTTAAATCATATTAATTTGATCAAATAAATTATAGGCCTATATAATATTTTGTGATCACCGTGTCCTACTGCCCGATCGGGCTGTACATATATGTACTAACTATTACTCTAATGTGTTAGAGATTAGAAAGGTTTAATTAAGAAGAAATGTATCCACATTTGTTGGAAAACCATTTAGGAAAAGCTACCCTCATTACACTCTAACTAGGTTCTAACCCCCAATATATCAGTTATCCGCGGTTCAGTCTATTGCAGGAGTGACGCCTTAGACCATTTGACCACTAGTGCGGGTTTTCATTAAATAAATATGGCAGTGTGATACCATTCTAAGAGAAGAGAGATGCATTCACCCGTTTATTGCGGTGAGGGAAAGTTGTAAAAAAAAGGGTCGATGGTAGAAGAGGGGGAAGGGAATATCCCAGTCACGTGGTCTCGCACTGGGAGCGCCTCACGACGCCGACGCTCCCTCGAGAGAGAGAGAGAAAGAGAGAGAATCGAACGTCCCAGTAGGTCACGTACTAGCTCCAGCTCAGTCCGTCCATGTGCCCCGTAGTGTCGCGACGCGTCTTCTTGCTACGCCCCCCTCAGGATGCGCGCCAGGAACCGCGATGTGCTGGTGGGGTCATACTCGCGACAGTAGCGCCTCCTCCAACCAGAGTCAACTAAACGCCCGGTCGCGATGGCTCCGCAGAGAAGATGACCACGAGGAGGAGAGACTTCGTGACAGTGTAGCGGCGCGTAACCGTCTCGATGTGGCCGACTCGGATGTAGCGTCACCCGTCGCCCCCTCCAATATTCTACTCAACACGGATCACGATGAATCCCTCGTTAGTGCGGTGCCTTACCGCTGGGAGCGCGAGGATTTCTATACCTCCAAAACAAAGGAACGTTATTCAAAATCTGTGCGTCGCAATTACCCAAACTCACCACTTAGAAATATATCCCCGGCAATTAAGAAAGAAGGTCATATAAACTTAGTTTTGCACACGCACTTAACCTCCCCCAGTCGTATTGTATCGCCTGCCCTAAAATTAGACTACCAATTTAGTGTAAGTGACAATAAACAGCACAACATATTTTATAGAAGTGACTCTTCTTATTTGAGCCTTGAAGATCGTTCACAATTAAGTGCACAGAGTTGTAGGAAACGTCGAAACAGTTCCCCGACGTTGTTCAATGAAGACCACGGGGATATAGTGACTCACGAGGCTCTAAGTACCCAACGTAGGAACAGTTACCCTAACATCAGTGTGATGGATGGCTTAAAAACTCTGAGACTGCATGGCGGTGAGTCGCCTTCAGACACACCTCAGACCCACAGCGTAGCCACCAGACCGAACAACACAGGTAAGTTGCTGCAGCTCACACCTCTGTGGGAACAAGTCGTCAAGAACCAGAAGGTCCCCACCGATGTGAATAAGGAGGCGGTCTTCGCGGAGCTAGGCGCGAGGCTGTGTGACCCGGAATGGGAGGTGAGGCAGCACGCCATGATAGTTTTGACGGACTTGATCCCGGTGATGGACTCTATGAACGGTGAGCTGGACCTCTACATCAGCCCGGTGGTCTTATCTGAGCTGGTATCCAATCTGGGGCACTCCGCCCCTGCCGTAAGGAAAGGTGCTCTGGACACTTTGAGGGTCTACCTGAAACACTCGCTCAGCCCGGAAACGGCTCTACGTACCATACTTAACCAAGGGTTGGAAAACCAAAACAATGGGAACTTCCTACAGAGCAACATAACAATGGGTGTCATCTTGAGTATCCCGTCTCTTTTATTCCCGTTGGTGTCACCTCAAACAGGAATTATTATATCCCAAGAAGGGTTGGTGCATCTCGTCAGTGCTTTATCCAAGAAACTAGTCCAGGTGAGCTACCAGGAACAAGCGCTGAAGTCCATGGTGAAGATCAGAGACATGGTAGGGGAGGTGCGTTTTGACCGTTTCTTAGAGGGCTTCCACCCTCAATGCAAGAGAGACTTCGATATCCTATGCAAGGTTTACGACATGCATTCTTACCTCGGTGACTCCGGTATAGACATGCAGCTGTTACCTTCCTTTGATGATTACCAACCAGTAAAAGAGGATTCCTTGAACGCTTTTGAGAACGAGCGTGAGTTTTGGACGGTAGAACCTACCAAAAATAGATCACGGTCTTCCTCACCTTCGGATAACTTGTCGCAAAGAGATCAGAACAAGAATATTATCTCGGCCGATAAGTCAAGTACGGATAGCGAGCAGATGATATATGAACACTACGCCAGCAAGAACGAAGAAGCCCGCAGGAAACAAGTTGAAGAACATCAACACTACGTAGACGACGGTGGTGTTAGTCAAGAAAACGATTTGGAAGAGGAAGAAGATGATGATTATGTTAGTGATAGAGAAGATTCATCAGAAGGAGAGAACGATGACGCGGAAGACAAAGGCGGACGAGACAAAGAAAACAGCGAAGAGAGGGATGTTGTTCTGCTTAAAGAGAAAGACGGGATGCTGGAAAACGTCGTTCGAAGCAGCGAGGAACTGGTCGTAGACGAAAACGTCATTCAGAACGGGAAGATAATCCTGGAAACCGAGATCAAGTTCAGCGAGGACACCGCCATAACCATGACGATACTCGAAGAAAACGACGAGTCCTCGCCAAAAAGAGAAATAGCGAAGAAAAACAAAACTTCGGTAACAAAAGACGACGAAGAGGATAGTTTAGAAGAAGACGCAGCTGAAGCGGATATGTACAGCAACGATTTTGTGATGAAGGTCATGACTGATGACGAGGAAGAGGAGGAGCTAGACTTACAGCCGATGAGAAGAACTCCTAGAAGAGTTCGTTTCGGTGGTGAGATGGTGATGATGAGGACTCCAGACAGCGACGTGGGCAGTGAGGAGCAAGAAGAGATCATCTCGGTCACGACTATACAAGGGCAAGAGCGTCCTCCTTCTAGATCGGGAAGAATCCCTCCTGGAAACATAAACAAAGAGACACAATTTGAATCCATCACAAAGCAAGATAACAAATGTTTCGATATTCCTACAGTAATAGTAGAGTCCGCGAGCTTTGAGAAGGGAAACAAACCAACCGACAGGAGACCACGGTCGAGTCTCATACCTCTACCCGTGGCTCCTGTCCTTGGTAAACCAAGGGAAACCAACATGAAAGGTCCCGTATTTGAGAGACACAAGAAGAGGGAGGAGTCCCCTTCAGTTGTGAAGATATTTGGCGAGCCTGTGGAAGAACCGAGGAAAGGTGACCCTAAGTTAATATATCAGGATAGCGGAGAGAGTATCACCAGCAGCTCTGACGGGGATCTGATGAAAGGGGGAGAAGAGAGAAGAGCGAATGAGGAAAGAAGAAAGTTTCCAGTTCATAGCGGAGGAAATTGGGAGGAATTAGGGATTGTCAGCCAATCCATTTTGAACGACCTTCGTAATAAGGTGAGGAATTATATATATACTTATTTACTCTATACTAATTATTTTAAATTTCAAACAAAGCTTATAACTTAAAAAAACAACAACACAAAATCCTACTATTTAACAGGGCTATCAACATATTTACACTAATTCTAATCGGATAAGGACGAGGAATAAAGAATTTAGAGGAAATTCACCCTATTTATGCGGCAGGATAGTGGAAATCAATAATAAGTAAACACCCCCCCTCATCCCACCCTGATGGAATTTGAACTCCAACCTCCTTGTTACCAGTGAGCCATACCAGTTACTGATAACGGCGGTTTGCTACTTAATCTAGGGGTTAAGGATGAGAGGGGAAGTATAGAGTAAATTAACCCAAATTAGTGAGGAGAGAGGATTAGGAAAGCCCCAGTGAAACTCATGTGGGGAGAATCCCTCATACTCACTCAACCATGATTTGAACCCTAATCTCTCCGTCAACGGTGTGCAGTGTCGGTCTAGCACCCTAAAACACACGACCACCACTGTGGGTATCTAAATGTGAGTACATTTATTTTGTCACTTGTTCATATAAAAGGATCGTCAAACGGTTAGTTGTTCCCAAAGTGGGGATATAGCCCTTGCCCTCGTGGGTGCTGATAAAATCGCCTAGGGGCTCGCTAAGAAACAAGGGGTGACTGATGGGTGCTAGAGGGGGTGACTCCAGCTAAGTGACTTTAAACCATACATTGGATAAATGGTGTCACTTCATCTGAACTCTGAAGTGGTTTCGTGGTATCTATTATTATTATTATTATTATTATTATTATTATTATTAGCACCGCGTCTTACTACCCGTTCGGGTTATACGCACTTACGCTAATGTGTAATGGTAGGGTGATTGTGAGATGAAATGGAGGACCTACAGTTTAATGTGGAATCCGAACCACGTTGGAGGCCTGGCATTCCTCACATTCACAAGATGTCTTGTCAGAGGTGAAGGAAGGGTTTGGTAATCAGATAAATCTTTGCCGCGACCGGGGATTGAACCCCGGCCGCCAGCATAGAAGTCTGACACCTTACCACTAGACCGCCAGGTCACCAATGGTATCTAATAATTTTGCTAAATGACTATCAGAATTTGAAAATCTGGTATCATTGGAACTCTTTAATCAATTTTGTTAAATTAGTTATTTAAAAAAAGGCTTTAGTTGGATTTTGTATAGCTGTGACATTAAGGTGGGATGGAAGGGGAAGCGAGAAAAAACCAGTGTTTTTGGCAAAATAAATAAAATTTTGCTCCAATAACAACATAGAATTTAATTTTATTCACATGGTGGCCTCAAAATTTCTTGAATATCTATCAGGGTGTCCTGGAATTTAATGACAACTTTTACTCTCCATTTAAAAAGTTTCTCATCAAATGCAGCTTTACTCATGATGGATATTTAATAACTGTTGGTATTAACAAGTAAATAAAATTAAACTCTTAAATTTCTACTGGAGCAATATTTTATTTATTTTAGCAAAAAAAAAGTTTTATCATAAAAACTGCAAATACACCGGCCTTTTATCGCATCCCATTCCATCTCACTTAAATATTACTATTATTATTATTATTATTATTAGATCTCGGTCGGGTGAACTGGGGGTGGTTTTTCCTGAATGGTTTTCCCCTCTCCTTCCACGCAAATGCGGGTTCACTTCATCTAATTCAACCTTCCCAATTCCTAATCCATTAGCGTAATTAGTACTTAAAGCGTATAACCCGAACGGGTAGTAAGACGCGGTGATAAATATTATTATTATTATTTTTATTAGCACCGCGTCTTACTACCCGTTTGGTTTATACGCACTTACGCTAATGTGTAATGGTAGGGTGATTGTGAGATGAAATGGAGGACCTACAGTTTAACGTGGGATCCGAACCACGGTGGAGGCCTGGCATGCCCTACATTCACAAGATGTCTTGTCAGAGGTGAAGGAAGGGTTTGGTAATCAGATAAATCTATGTTAAATATTACTGTTTTGAATTTAACTGTGCTATGATCTCCCTTAGGGGGTCACGCAAGCAACTAATCTGAATTAATTGATTTCATATAATACAGTAGGAGAGGCTTTGGAGAGGAGTTTATGAGAGCAAGGTGGTAGTGACCCGAACATTTTGGGGGACCACTGAGTTATGCCTATGACAGTTTTTACTAAATGATATACCCCTCTCCTTTCACGGGAATGCGGGTTAGTATCTTTACATTCTATCTTATTTATCACCCGTTTCAATGACCGAATGGTCTACGGTGTCACTCTCTTGTTAGACTGGTCTGCTGAAGATGGAGAGTTCGTGGTTCGAATCTCAGTGGGGTGTACCAACGGTTGTTTTTATTAAATAGTTTCTCACTGCCCTTACATGCAAATGCGGGCTGCTTACCTATAAAATGCTTCCTTCCTCACTCCTACTACAATAGATTAATTATTATCATACATACATGCGTATTATCTGAACAGGATGAGTTGATAAAAAACTTTTCTTTTCTATCCTCATACTATTAGTATAAATATACGGATACCTTGGACGAATAGTACTAAAGTAGCCCCATGACTTCTTTGGTGCTGACTGACAGCTCACAGCTGAGAGCTGACGGCTTTAAAAAGTTATTAAACCAAATTATGTATCCCTACGCCGAACCATATGATCAGCAAAAAATGTGTTTAGCAGCTGTCACTTCTGACGGTCAAAATTTAGGTATATACCTAAATTTTGACTGTCAGAAGTCAACTATGATCTGTCAGTCAGCACCAAAGAAGCCATGGGGCTACTTTACATGTAACTTGTAATTTGTTTAAAAAATTTAATCAACATATTATCTGCTTCGGTGGATGCATGGTATAAGGTGTCACTTTTACCGTAGACTATATTGCCGATTACGGGGAGATATAGGTTTCGACCCCGGTCAGGTGTATTGAGGTTTATTAAAAAAAATGTTTTTACACTCTCCCTTCACTCAAATGAGGGTACACTTTCTCTAAATTCAACGTTCCTAATCCCTATCACTTAGAGTAATTAGCACACAGGTGTATGACCCAAACGGGTAGTAAGTCTACCTAAAAAAAATAATAATTTCATATTCGCTAATACTCAGATTAAAACACAACAAAAGTTTGTTTTAATGAAATTAATTTTGTTTCATTGGACAAAGGTTGACGGGAAATATAATTTACTACAGTTAATCGATTATAACTGAAATCAACAGCATATTTTTAACAAATTTTTTTACTACACATATTTTGAAAACTCGTACGCTCATAAAAGTTGAGGCCTGTAGTTCGAATCCAACATTAAAAGTATGGTTTATGATCTCTGACCCCTGATGACTGATCCAACAAAGGAAAGTATGGCGTGTTCTACTAACAGCAATAAAACCCCTAATGTGGGTTTAACTACCGCAAAACCACAAACAAGAAAATATACTTACCTCCTGTCGGACAGAAAATGACAGACACTATTCTGAATGTATTTGTGGAGGTGATAAGAACAAAATGGGTCATGCCATTAGTCAAGGGGGAGTATCTTTTCAATTATTTTTTTATGAGTAGTTCAAGTTCATGTTCCAATGGTTGAGTGGTTAAAATAGTCATCTATAAATCTATGGGGACCTGGTTTGATATTGAAGGATACCTAAATACCAAGGAGAGTCAGTGGTTAGGTCCCAAATGGATGCGAGAGAGCTGTAAAGGGACACACATGTAAGAAATAATTACTTAGTGTGAGAAGGATGCATATAATTCTCATTACAATTAAAAAATAGCTCTAAATAACTTCTAGAGGCTTTTGATTTGATCACTCTTAATAAAATATAAAGATATGGAATTTAAAAAAAAATCCGGGAGTGGACTAATCTAAATAGCTTCCATAAATAAAAGCTAAATGGAAATATATTCTTACGAAGCTACTCAGGATTAGTGGTGGTGAAACTGAGGGGCAAGGGGGGGGGGCAGGGGCAAGGGGGGGGGGCATTGACCCTGGGACGAATTAGCCCCCTGGAAAGAGATTACACCCTCCTAGGGTAAATTTCAAATCCCCCAACAATATCGAATATTAAGCTAAAAGATTGCCTTAAATAAAACTCATAATGATTTCTAGCTGCATTAAATTTTCAAAAATTGTCTAGAGAAGATCACTTTAAATAGCTCCTAGAGTCGTGTAGCTGTAGGAAAAAATCAGTCGAGGAGCACTCTAAATAGATTCTTGGGCCATTTAAATAAATAAATATATATATATATATATATATATATATATATATAGGCGAGGGCCACACCAGATAAGCTTTAGATTGTTGTATTTTTGAAGAATTTTCTTGCGATAAGCACTACCAAGAGGTTTTGAAAGCCTTGAGTTTTTTAAAATTGGCCATTAGAAGATCACTTCAAACATTTAGTTGCTAGAAATACCTACTTAAAAAATTCCAGAAGAGGGCCATTTCAAAAAGCTTCCAACCAGAAACAAATTTAAAAATATTTCGGAGCGAATAACACTTCAAATAGATTTCAAAGGTATCTCATTTTCGAGAAAAATTCGGGCGAGAGGCAATCTAAATAACTTCTAGAAACAACCAAATTTAAAACATTTCAGGGGGAAGACTCCTTCAAATAGCTTTAAGAAAATCTATATTAACAAAAAAAAAAAACTCTGGGTGAGGACTTTATAAATTATCTTCTAGACTCTAGAGGTATCAAAATTTTAAAAACTTCCAGAAGAAGACATACTTCAAATAGCTTCTAGGAGAATCAAAATAATAATAAAAAAAATACTAGAGAGGACTATTCTAAACAGCTTTTGAAAGAGTATAATTTCCGAAAATTTAGGTAATGACAATTCCAAATTAATAAAAGTGAAATTGGAGAGTGGGATGTAGGGGAAGTTATGGCCTCTTCTGGAATAAATTAGATGTATTTCACACCTTCTGATATTCTCCAAATTGAAGCTGAAAAACTTGCATCAAACTACAAATAGCTTCAAAGGGTTTTCAATTTTTTTTTAAATGTATCAGGTAGAGGACCACTCTAAATAGTTTCTAGAGATATCGAGTTTGAAACATTTTCTGGGATGGGTACAAATAGATTATAGATGCAAATAATTAAAAAAAAACAGGTACATAACTACAAATAGCTTCTTAAAGTATCCAATTTAAAATAATGTTCAGGTGAGTATAGTTCCAAATAGCATCTAAATATATAGAATATTTAAAAAAAACTGCTGGAGAAGACCACTTTAAAATCTTCTAGAGGCATCTAGTTGTCGAAAAAAAATATGGTCAAGATCATTTTAAATTGTTTCAAAGGACATTCACATTTAAAATATTTTTAGGGGAGGAAAACTTTAAATACATTTTCAAGGAATCCGATTAAAAAAAAATTCAATATGAGAACTACTCAAAATAGCTTCTAAAGGCATCTAATTTTCAAAAATTTGCTAAAGGAGAACCACTCCAAATAACTTATAGAAGCAATCAAATTTCAAATAATTCTGGAGAAGACTACCAATAAAACAATTCTATATTCAAAAATTGCGAGGAGGTTCACTCCAAATAGCTTTTAGGGACATCCCATTTTCAAACATTTATCGGGGAAGGGTGGGAAGTCAAGCCCCCCCCCCAAACTTTTTTTTTTTGNCCCAAACCCTTACACAAATAAGGTTCCTTCACCACTGCTCAGGATCATCAAATAATTTTAAAATTCTCAATTTAATCTCTAGAATGCTATGGACATTTATAGAGCACAGTGTTTGATGATGCTTTCATCGATGAGACTTACAGCTAAACTTTAAAGACATTTAAGGAAATTGATTAAAAATCCTATCAGTTAAACAAAGACTAGTATTTTGATGATAAGAGGACAGCTAGGAAAACAAATACTTTTCAGAAATAGAGAAAAATGAAATTCATATATATGTGTCAATTCCTTATTTCAAGGTATTGTAGAACAAATTAAAAAAAAGTTACAACCGAAGACAATAAGTTTAAATTTGACATTGACATAGCTGATTTCAGTTTTATCAAGATTTTTCTTTGTTTTAAGGACTTAGACGGAGAAATAAATGTTAAAATATACAATCGTGTATAAGGACTGGTTTCAGACCATTGTTGTGGAAAATGGATTTTCGCAATTTTATTAAGACTATCAAAGACTTAAGTGTGACTCCTGTCACAAGTACCGATTGTGAATGATTTTTTTGTAAACTGATTCAGACCAAGAATAAACTAAAGTTATTTAGGACCACCTGGATAAGTTAATGTTCCGATGTATTAAACAATTTAGATGTTTATCTAATGATTGAAAAACTGAAAAGCTTTATTTAATAAGATGTAATAAGTGCAAAAAGACTAAAAAGTTATTCTAATCAAAAAGGATGAAAAGGTAAATAAAAAGGGTTAAAATATAAAAAGAAATAAAATAATTAAAAGGGCCATAAGAGAAAAAAGGAAAACTCCAGAAATTCAAACAATTCCTAAAATGTAGATAGGACAAAAAGGGTAAAAGCGGTAAAACGGATATAAACAGTAAAAGTGCCAAAAGGGCGAAAAAGGTAAAAAGTAAATATTATCAAATAGGATATAAAAGCTAAAGATATAAAAAAGAGGCGTTAAATAAAAAACGGTAAAAATGACCAAAGGGGGCAAAGTTGCTAAAATATTTATCAAAAGGCAGATAGGCCAAGAAGGGTAAAAGCAATAAAAGGGTAAATGTACCAAAAGGGCAAAGAAAGTTAAATAAGGCAAAAAGAACAAACGGGTTAAATGGGTAAAAGTGCCAAAAAGGCAAAAAGTGTAAATATGCCAAAAATTTCCTAAAGTGTAAAAATGTTAAAAAGGAATAAAAGGGCGGAAAGCAAATTTAGTGCAATAAACGGATAAATAGGATAAAAGGGGTATTAAATTCTAATATTTTTCATCAGCTCTACTTTTTACCCCTTTTACTCTTTCTGTCCTTTTTGCACTTGTTACAACTTTTTAACCTTACCCTTTTGTCCTTTTTTGGTTTATTGCCCTGTCTGCACCTTTTACCTGTTTTACCTACCCTCTTTAACTTTATTTTAAAAACAAATTGATAAGCTCTTTATACACGTTTTATATTTTTCGCTTTTTTATCCCATGAGAGAAAAGTTTATATACTGGATAACTAAAAATATTTCTCCGGGGCTATAAATATACAAATCTCTTTTGGTGAGGTAGAACAATAAAATTAGGCAAACATGTAGAAGTACTACTCTATATATTCAAATAAGTTCTAAACACTTAAATTTCAAGTTCGAGTCAGCGAAATGGGGGAAGGTGGATTCAACATTTTCAAAACTAATTGAAACAAATACTTACCAATGTGGTATATAACAACATTCAGTAGAAAAATAACTGTACCGTACCAAAATATCTGGTAATTTAAAATTTTAAAATGGAACTCTGGGAAATAGAAAGGGGGGTGTAAACAGAAAACAAAGATTTAGTCGCGATTATAGAGAATTGTCAGGTATGTAGTGCCAAATACCCAAATAGTTAGTAAATATTCGAATTTTCTAATTCGTGGTTTGTGAAATATTTGGAGGGGATGTCCAACAAACTAAATTTCAAAATGAAAGATTGGAAAATGTGAAGATGGGCGTTATTTCCAAAAATGTAAATGCTAATATAATATAGCATTTCCCTTATGGTATAAAAGTGAGATATTTACTTACAGGTATAAAGACAACACCAAATAGCCAGACGCACCTGAATTTTTTTAATTTCAAAACAAGGGTTAGAGAATTGGGTTGGGAGTGGGAATGGGGGGATTTAAATTTCCAACCACATAGAAAAAAACACTTTTTGGTGCGGTAGGAAAATGAAAGACTTGCAAATAGTTACAAAGACCACTCGAGATGATCAGAAAATACTAAAAATTGGTTCCAAAATTTAAGGATTATAAGATTTCACAACCAATTAGGAAAAAAACTGTTTGGTGTATTAGAATGTTGAAATATGGCCGGTAATTACAGGGACCAACATGTATCTATAAAATGCCATTATTTAAGTTATAATTTTTTTAAAAACCTTGATGCTCTTTTTACAAATTTTGTTTAGTAATAATGTATATTGCACCTTTATACTTATATTATGATCGTTTTTATGGAAAGATTTTTTGATTACAGTAAATCTCTATTTTTACATATTATTTTAGTCAGTTTGCCTATTTTTCACGTTTAGTCACATCATTTAAACCAATACAGGATTAATATTTAAAATCATATAAACTTTTGGATAATTTTACTCTTATATTACCCTCCTATTACCCTTTTATATTATAATTAAAAATTAAGCTTCTTAAAGTTCCCCCGTAAGAAGAACGGGCACAGAAGCTAGTTAGTTATAATAACAGATACACGGCACACTCAGATTCTTACAAAAATATAATATTTAACATGGCTAAATATTGTGTGCCGACTTCTAAATTGGTAAGGTTTGTACACGACACGCAAAGCTTGAACTAATCGCTCCCTTTCTGTACCTGGGCTCAAGCAGCATTAGAGATTTACTAAGTCTAATATTTTTAAGTAGGGTTAGTTAAATCCCTATTTTTTATTTTTTTATCACTGCGTCTTACTACCGGATCTGGTTATATGCATAGATTATAATTACTCTGATGGGGTAGGGATTAGAAAGGAAGAATCTTTGAGGTAATCTACCTGCATTCGCTTGGAAGGAGAGTGGGAAACAATAGACACGACTGGGATTCGAACTCCTATTTCTCCGTTAGCAGCAGACCAATTTAACACGAGAGTGACGCCTTTAACCATTCGACCACTGAAGTGGGTATCAATCCTTAATTTTTTCTATACTCGGCACCCATACTTTATATAAATGAATGTTAGTACAGCTTCACGCTAACTTTGGTTTGTAAAATACATTATAAACAATAATTAATATCTGGCTTATTGAAAGTACAAAGTTCATTAATAAATTATACACCATCTGGTTTGGGCTTGTTTTTTGTTTGGTGATGAATGGTGTGGGAATGTCTTGTGTGTCAGCCGGAGCGAGGTAGCAGATGGGAGTGGCCTAATAAAATCTTGGCTCTACCCCTCTATAGTTCAGTGTTTCGTCCAGAGATAGCCCTAGTAGCGAGGGGCGAGATTTTAGCGTTACAGCCTCTAACTAGATAACAAATTACTCAATGATTAAGCTTTGGATTATAAATATTTTAAAAGTAAATTGGTCTTAAAGAATTAAAAGTGGTAACTCCTTTAAAAAAAAGTCATAATGAGACGTTATTACATTCTTAGGCTGTGTCAAAACTAGTCAACTTTTGCATATTTTCACAAATGATAAAAAAATAAAATTAAGTAAAAACACTAAGATTAGAAGCAGGTCTTACTTTTACATGCTTACTTTACAAAATAAAACAAGTCCCTTGTTCCTGCGATGTATTTACGAGGCTGTAGAGGCTACGTAAGTTGGTTAGGCAAACCAGCAAATACATCGCTCTGAAATGGGCTCTTAATCCATTCTCAATAACTTTCTCCACATTTTCTTATCCTTGTATATTCTCTTCGCTTCAACAACATCCGTACACCGAGTCATACATGCTATTTTATTCTTAGAACGTTTAATGTTTCTCTTTTTCACACATTCGTCTAAAACATTTAGACACATCTTACATGGCCTAACCCTTCCTTTTGATCCCCAAACTCTACCTTCATATATTTGATTCATAACTTGACCCACCCTCATCCTCTCAACATGCAATTATCAAAAAAACGTCCAGGCCTACTGAGAAAAGTAGTACTGCTCCATAATTACAATATCACATCTCTCTACAGATCAACTAACCTAGGAAAGAAATGAATAAATAGGCTGAGAGCTTCTTGAACATCCACCTTATAGCCCCCCGATTAAGCCCCTAATGATTTTCCTCTGTAGCGTGGGGTATGAGGGGGAGGAGGAAGTGCACAGTGTAGTTTTCCCTGGACGCAAAATTTCAAAAGTAAAAAAAAAAGAAGAGAAAATGAGAAATTAAGAAAATGATAGCTCCCATTTTGTTTATAATAATAAAAAGTGTTCTAGATATAAAATCTAATCAAAATCGTCAGAGAGAATTTTGAGAAAATTGATTTTTTTCTTTTTTTGCATTTCGGTAAATTACCCTTAAATTAAGGGTTAGATATACAATTCAAAAAATACCTCGGGGGAACCTTATGAATACCCAAGATACCAAGTTATAGCCAAATCTGTAAAATAGTTTCGGCTCTAGCCCGAGTTACAGACAGACAGACAGACGGTATCGCAAAAACAACTTTTTTGGTTTCAGGTGGGTTATGAAACGTCGAAATTTATCAAAATCTCGAGTTCGAGTTTTTGACAATCCCAATACCGATCTTTATGAGGTGTCGAGAGAAAGTAAAAATACTCCAAGTCCTAACGAAATAATTTTTAAACTCATGAATGTAGTTTTATATGTTTAGAAAGTGCAATAAATTTGTAACACACCGGGTGGCCACGTATCTTCCGTTTGAGGTCATAGGTCACGTCCAAGAGGCCCAACCTTTCTCACAAAACAAAGCCCGAAGAATATAATCCCTCCCAACCTTCACCCCTTATTCCTTGTCCTCGTCTCAGTAATTGGATGTTTCATTCGCCCTTCTCTTTCTTCCTTCCTAAAGATTCGTGTGGCTCGCAACTGGCCCGTAGATCGATTCTCTACCGCAAGAGCTGACTTTTCGTCGTTGTTGGCTTTTCAAGGCCATTCGTTCAATTTAAGTGAAGGCAAAACATAATAAAAGTGGCAAAAACCATTTATTCACAGCTTCTTAGAATTTTTCTTAACAGTTTCCTTAGTTTGTTAGTTTCATGATTACTTTTTTGAATTTATATCCTTTTCCATGTAATAGTTTTTAGTTTATATTAGTGGAAATAAATATTGTATTTCCATAGTAGACAAAAACTCTAATGATGAAAGTTATTCTTTGTTTAACAATCAACTATACCTTGATTTTGGTTGTGAGAACAGTTGAGAAAATTCAAACATATTTTTTTGCGGCCAACATTGATTACATGTTACTTTATTATTAGTTTGCATCTAGATATCATATTTCTTAAAATTGAAAAATGACACCTGGACACGGGAATTGAACCCTGCACCTTTGGCTTATTAAGCCAATTCTCTAACCACTGAGTTATCCAGGAATCACCCCGTGCCCAGGGTCATTCTTCACTAATATTTTAAGACAGAGTTTATTATTTGTGTTATTTTATAGGTATTGATATCTATCAAAATTGACAGCTGAAGATAACATGACTTTATGTATGGATATGTTAAAATTGTTTAGTAACCACTAAATATTGTTCTTCCTGCCAAAATCAGGGTATAGGTAGATTTTACTGGAGTATTTATGATTTTTAACCTCATCGTGGCTCTATAACGTTGAGTAGTTGGTATCTAGGCGTTGACCATTTACTTTTAAGATCCTTGGATTTGAATCCCAAATGAGTCAAGTAATTATCACTCATGTTCTACGAAATCAGATAATGGAGGACCTAGAGTTTTTAATGCATTGGGTGATTTTCGCCTGGGTACTACGTGTAATGTTTTGCAATATAAAATATATCTCCAACAGCAAAGTCATTTTTTCGATATTCAACAGATTTCTTCAATTGTATAGTATTTTACATATAGATAATAATATTTCAAACAATTTGAAATAAAAAATTATCTTATTTTATTCTAAATAGCAAATTAATTCAGGATTTATTGAAAAAGCTATGACGGCGCAGTTTCTTTGATCACCGCGTCTTACTACCTGCTCAGGTTATACGCACATATGATAATTACTATAATGGGGTAGGGATTGAGAAGGAAGCATTTGAGAAGTAATATACCCGAATCTGCGTGGAAGGAGAGGGGGAAACCGTTTAGTAAAAATCAGCCTCAGTAGATCCGACCTGGATTCCAACAGCAACTTCCCCGCTATCAGCACAGTTTGTTTTTTACTTTATCATACAAAGAAAGTATTGTATCATGACAATTTTAAACCTATAGATTTTGAAGAATATTTAAGTTTTATGTCCCGCTGGGTCAAAAATGGGGTTTTTACAATTCCCTGTGTACCCGTGACTACGTATGTAACTGTTTAATGGATTTTATCCAATCTTTATATTTATATTTTCATTTTTTCGAGGTATCTAACGTGCATTTTCTGAACTGACTGATTATATCACCCACAAGAATTTTCATGAGTGAAAGTAAAGACCCTACCAGTTTTACAGAGAAAGGTATTTTCCACACACCCTCCAGGGTGATTTTACATGCCACAATCAACAAGGGACTGACCCCTCCGAAGAAAGTTGTGCTACGGATTTTTATCGCCCAAGAAAAATACATCAAACCCGGTTGGGGTTTAACCCATGAAAATTGGGTCCGGAGGCGATCACTTTACCCCAAGACCACTCTGATCGACTTTATATTTAGATATTATATGGTCACACCTCGGAGAGTTTGTTCTTATTAAAACTAAGAGTATTTTACTGATGATGGATTATTGAAAATTATAATATTTTCGAAAATATCTTTAATTATCTTGTTTAAAATATATATCAAGGGAAGGAATGACATGACAAATAATTCTGTGTTTTAGTTTTTTGGGGTGGATACTCATGCAATTATTTTTCACCGAAAACTTTTATTTAAATTTAAAATTTTTCAAAAGTGACATTAACACTTTTGTTAAAAATGAGTATTTTAGGAGTGTTTTACATAATAAATATATGTGTATTCGTTTTTCTGAAAATATAGTTTGAGGGTAGTTATTGATGCCTGATATTCGAATATTTGTAATGGTTCAAAAATGGCTAGAACAAATTTTTCAAAATGCATATATTAAATCTGCTTCATATGATTATTAAAATAATTTTTATTTTTATGTGAAAACTTACTAAGGAGTAGTCTACTATTGAATTATTTTTTAAAATGTTGACCAATTAGACTATATGAAAAATCACGTAGATTTTGTCCTAACATATATTTTTTGAACTCTATTCTTGTGAATAAATGATGAACTATTGATTACAAAGAATAGGTATGAATGAACTCTTGCTGAAGTATTCCCTTGCAACATATTTTTTCTCTCTTCTAAATGTTCTTCTAATTGTCGACTAGTACCATGTTGGTGTTGTGTGCAGTGAAAAGGGTATTGTTGACAAGAACTTGATGGATGGTTCGGAGGTTCCAAGTCTCTGACCACCCGTCAAGGTAATAAATATGAAATCCACAGGGGGTGATGGAGTGCACAATAAATAACATCCGGTGCACAAAAAATATCGAATTATTTTCGAGTTTTTACGTGTCACTGAATTTGAAGGTCCACTCGACAGTGGCCTTGAACTTTTTAAACTAGTTTGAGGTAGGCGAATTTGTAATATTTTTTTTAAGTATAGACTTTTAAAACACATATTTTTTTTTTCTTTTCGTTCAAGCAGGTAATTTTGATAAATGGCAATCTCAATTGGCTTATATTTTTCCTACTTCATTGAATTCAAGTAATTGGAATTACTTATGAATCAATCCTTCTTAATGAGTTCATTAATTTTTTTAGCATCAATTCATACTATCCGTTTGGTTTATACGCTTATGTACTAATTACGATAATGGTTTTAGGGATTAGGAAGGTTATATTATTAGGAAGTATACCGGTATTTGAGTGGAAAACAATTTTTGAAACATCACCCTCAGTACACCCGACCGAGATTCGAACTTCAATCTCCCTTTCATCGGTAGTCTAGTATACTGCGATAGTAGCGCGTTAGACCACGAAACCACAGCAGCGGATCATTTAAATGGGTTGGATTCAGCTTTAACCCTAAAGATACAAAACCATCACAATTCTAAGTGACTCTGGTTCTATTCTGAGTGGTGCCTTTATTCAATTATTAACTATTTAGAGTATTAGTTCCGTGGCTAGCTAGAGAATCGGATAAGTGGATAAACAGGAAGTTGGCTGGTTAGAAATAGGGTTGAATGGTTAAATAAGCTAATGAGTGGTTATGGAAGTGATTAAGGAGATAGACAAATTGTTTATTGGTTATAAAAGTGATTGAGAGGATGTATAAATAGTTAAATGGTTAGAGAGGAGATTATGTAGCGGTATATTTGAATAGTTAGAAAGGGGACTACATGGTTAGATAGGTGAATGAGTGGTAAGAGGGGTTAGCGATATTTATGATTGGTTAAAGGTTTAGTTAAGACAGGTTTCTGAGTTGTTATAGAGGGGGTTGAGTGATTCTAGATGTGATTGAGTGGTTATATATTTGGCTAAGGAGTTAGAGAAGTGAAGTTAATGGTTATAGAGGAATTATTGGGAATATAGTAAATTAAGAGGAACTTGGTTAGGTATATTGATGTGTATTAGTTAGTGGTTATTTATGTAGTTTATTGGTTACATAGTGGTTTTATTGGTAATATAGGTGGTTAATTGGTATTTATTGGTTATAGAACTAAATAGTATTTATAGAGATGATTTATTAGTTATATAGGCAGTAATAATGTTGCACATCTGGGCTAGGTCGTTTATAAATGGTTCAGCCAGTGATAATGTGCTGTTGTCCTTGTGACATCCGAATGCACGATACATACATCCTTTTCGTGGAGGCTCTTTCCATGTTCCGGTGAGATGAGATGATGACAGTGAGTATGAGGGTGTGGGACTAGTGGAAAAACTTAAACCTAACTTAAGCTTAAGTAACTAAACCAGGTTGACCGTTGAGGTAATTCCCCTTTAGAGAAAAATACCCGAGGTATCAGCGGGGAATTGAACCAAGGACCTTTAGACTCGTAGCCAGATGCACTGATCACTACATCACGGGGCTGGTGGTTATAGAGGTCTACTTAAAGTTTAATGGACCATGGATTTATCCTGGTTGATGACTAAAATAGATCAGTAGGCCTATCTGTGATTGAACTCACCCTAATATACAGGCAATAGAATTCATTCGTAACGTTTAAATGTTTTAGTATAAAGTGTTGCTATCCTACGTTAAGTTAATTTTTAAGTCAAACCGTATTATACACCTGTGATCATGACGTGAATTTAGGTATACAAATATTGTAAAATATTTAACACTTCACTATTTATTTTTAAAGTAATAACTATTTCATGATATATAACCAATAATTGACCACTAAATCTATGTAATTCTGATTTAAAAACAAGATGTAAAGAAGCTAGCGTTTTAAGTAAAGCTCGTCCCTTCTGAAATGTATTTTGTACAGCGATAATGACATTTAGTTTCTAAAGGAGTGGTAAACCGACCAGTGGATGCGTTTATGAAATATGCAACCCTCCTGTCTTGTCCGTCACCTGGTGTTGCCTATTATACAGTAATGTCAGGCGTTTCCACGGGAACACGGGCGTGACAATGAAACTTTAAATATTCCAACTTACAAGACCACAAAAGGCCACACATAATGTAAGTGGTGTTACTAAGAAACAGCAAGACTACACTTGACTTTTATCCAGAGGGCCTTGGTTTGCTACCCTACGGGTTCATTACAATTGAGTATTTGTATTAGGCATGTATATTACTATTATTATTATTAGCACCGCGTCTTGCTACCCGTTCGGGTTATACCCACTTACGCTAATGTGTAATGATAGGGTGATTGTGAGATTAAATGGAGGACCTACAGTTTAACGTGGAATCCGAACCACGGTGGAGAGCCTGGTATTCCCCACACATATATAATATATATATATATATATTTATTTATATACACAGTAGCCCCATGGCTTCTTTGGTGCTGACTGACAGCTCACAACTGACTTCTGACAGTCAACATTTAGGTATATACATAAACTTTGACTGTCAGAAGTGACAGCTGCTAAACACATGTTTTTGCAGGTCATATGGTTCGGCGTAGGGATACATAATTTGGTCTGGTAAACTTTTCAAAGCTGTCAGTCAGCACCAAAGAAGCCATGGGGCTACTATATATATATCACTTCCTCTTACTACCCATCCGAGTAAAACGCATTTAATGGAACTAATCGAGTAGATATAATGAAAATATAATATATATGAAGTTAACCTGCATTTACGTGGAGGGAGGGCGGGAAAACATTTTAGGAAAAATATACATCCAGCACACCCGACCGGGATTCAAATCCCAACCCCTCCGACACCTTAAAACCAGACTAGACGAACCTGACATTTAGTCCACGTGTCCAACGGGACGCGTTTCTACAATATAGTTCCTCATATCTTTAAAGCGAATGATAGAGCATTTTCTTTATATTCATCATTACCGTTCTAACAGCACTTGTGGTAGGAACTGGGAGGACCCAATTAAAGGAAGTGCACCCACATTAGTTTGGAGTATGGATGGTAAAATTATAGTGATAGGTCGCATTTGAATAACTAGCCCAGTTCACTCAGCCGAGATTAGAACCTTGCTTTTCCCGTCACTGGCAGCCTATTGCGAGCGTGACGCATTAGACTGTGTGACCACCAATGTTGACATAATATAACCATTGAAATGAACCATATTAGAACACTCAGCCCCAGAAGGTGTTAATTTACGCCACATACAATGTTCTGCTTTTGATAGAAGACTACCCGCACCGGTGGGCACGCGGGAAAAGGCGTCAGTCTTGTTTTTCTGGTTTTAAAATGACTTGGATCTCAGGGGGTTCAAATACCAACCAACTGTACTAAGGCCGATATTTCATAATTGGTTTCACACTCTTCCTCCCTGTGAATGCGCGTACCTGCCTTTATTTTCTACCTTTCTCACCACTACCCCTCCTGAACGGGTAGTAGGACACGTACGTGGTTTTTAAAAGAGAATAGGTCTGTCGTAGCTTCATATGCGATATAATACAAAAAGCAAAACATCCAGTACCCAGCCGTTAATTTATCAATGTGAAAGGGTAAACCTACATTTCACCGATAATACATTTTTCACCCATGCTGGGAATTAAACCCGGGACTTTAAGTTTAGTAGACAGACAAGCTACCACCTGAGATATGGTGTTGGACTTCAAGTCATTCAAGTTCAAGTCAAGTGTTTGCTTAATATATCACCCTCAATATCCAGTTCCTTAATGTCAGATAGATGCTTAGTGCCACGAATCCTACTTTTCATTTGGGATTTCAACCTACTCTAAATAATACAAGGAGACCACAAGATTAGGAGGTTAAATTTCAATAAATCCAACAGGAATGGCCTTGAAAGAGAATGAAAAGTTATTGATTAAACATTAAAAAAAAAAATGGTACAAAGCTCCACACGGACTTTCTCGCTCTATTGTTTAAAAATGGAGATATTTACTCAAAACTCGTTATATATGTGAAACGAAATAATATACACTAGCAAACCCAAGCATAAATTGCAATATACTTATGTAAACATTGTTTTGAGTCCTACTTTAAATTTTATAATTTAGTTTTTGAAGAATTTATGTCCTCATTTGTATGTTTGGACCGATAAAAAAGATCAATATTGGGTCCACAATAGTCAACACTTCGTATTAAAATTTCAACTTCCGGTGAAAATTTTCGACATTTTATTAGATGTTGCAAATCTTCATGCCATCGCATTGCTATTAAATTCCTCATTTATAAATTTTGACCAATAAAAAATATAAATATTGATAATTGAGTCTAAAATGGAGATAGATCATTGCTGTACAAACATTTCTCCTAAGAGGTTTAAGGGAAAACAACATAAACTTTTAAAGACTTTCTTATATTTAATTACTCTATGGCATTGGAGAACTATTGTGTTAGGATGGAAAAACACTATACCCTCTTTACATCCGGCTGGCATTCGAACCCATGACCTAGTATTCGGCAAACCTGTCAAGACGAGAGTGACGTCTCTAGCCACGTGCTGAACATGTCGCTGTTAAATGTCGCTGATAGCTCTAGCTGTAACTATCAAGTACGAATATATAATAATAATGACTTAGGTAACAACAGTTTATCGCACAGGTACAGGTCACTGACGTGTCATCCACCCTGTTCGATATTTAATATAAATAAAGATGTCCATAAAGCCCTATCGCACGGGTTTGGAGATACAATATTAGACCTTAGCACTACTGTAAAGCCCCCGAATGAAATTACTCCCAATGTACAGTACAAAGTGTCTTCCAGGATCGATACGAACCGAATACATTAGCGAGCATTACTTGGCGTGATGATGGCGAATATTTTTGGTTTATAAAATACAGCTTTTGAACCGACTGATTGTATCAGCACACGGCTTATAAGCTTACTAAAACCTGCTTCGGTGGCCGTATGGTCTAAGGCGTCATTCTCGTTTTAAACTAAACTGCAGAGGACAGGGAGATTAGGGTTTAAATCCCGGTCGGGTGTACTGTAACGAAATGGTTTTCCACATAAATGCGGGTACACTTATTCTAAATTCAACCTTTTTCATTCCTAGCTCACTAGGGTAATTAGTATGTATGCGTATAACCTGAACAGGTAAGAAAGACATAGTGTTAAAAAATTAACTAAAGTTATAAACACACACAGGGTTTATAGCCCGAACGGATAGTAGGACGCGATGCTACCCCGTTCCGGGTTCGATTCCCATCATGATCGACACATTTATTACTGGTGAAATGTGGGTTTACCTTTTTGCAGTGATGAAAAGCAGCTTTCATTCATCAGTAAACTATTGTTACTTTTATAACTAAAATAAAATGCACGATTTCAACTTTAGGCATGATCATGTAGAATTTAAAATCGAGTTTGAACCGAATCCAGTAAACCATTTTTACTGCATCCACAGGTACAAATAGAATTATATAAGAATAACTTTTTTTTAGTTAGAATGAACATAACACTTCAACAACCTGTGATGATCATAACACTTCAACAATCTGTAATGATCCTTATTTTTATATTTCACATTCTTCCAAATTTAAATATTGATATAATTTTCTATCTATCTATTCAAACTTGTCGTATTATTTAATATAAATACTATTTACATAATTCAAGTTGGTGACAACACCACACTGGTGCTGTGTTTATTTAATGGTACTAATTTTTGCTGTTGCCACTTTCTAAAAACTTTCCATAATGACGTCTCAATCTTTGTCCGGGCAGGGAAGTCCTGACAAAGAGTGACCATCTTCACTCAGTGACGGAAAATTAACTCGTGTGGACGTAGTTTGACGTTATCTAAATTTATTCACGTAATCCTGATATAAAATGGTGTGATGTATTATTTAAACATAATTGAATATTTTTGGAACTAGATATAAATACATGTAAAATAAAAAGAGTTTTAACGAAACAAAATTATATTCGAATATCTTTAGAATCTACGTTTCAGAAGAGCATGGCGTGATGAACATCACAATGGTCGATCAGCTTTTTATAAATTCAAGAAATTATACTAAAATCACCGTGCACCTCGGTGGCATAGTTCTCTAGCACGCTAGTTTCCTGTTGAGCTTGACTGGCGAGGACGGGGAGATCGAGGTTCGAATCTCGGTCGGGTGAACTGGGGGGTGGGGGGGTGGGGGTGATTCCTAAATAGTTTTTCACTCTCCCTCCACACACATATGGGTTCACTTCCTCTAAATTTAAACTTCTTAATTCCTAATCCACTAGCGTAAATAGTACTTAAGCGTATAACCCAAACGGGGAGTAAGACTCGGTGCTAAGTAAGTAATATAATAAAATCGCAGGGAAATAGTCACATAAACTATAAATAGTGGTCCAAAGTGGGCCATGCACGCATACGCCATAAGCCCTCATATTCTCAAGGCAGTAAATGTTTACGATTACAAAACTTTATCTATGTGAGAAAATAAACAAAATGGCAGAAGCAGTTAAGAAATGTCAATTTTAAATAGTACACATTATTTTACTACTGTTATTTATCTATAAAATTGCTAATTTAAACTAAGTTAACTAAGTTAAAAATTGCTAAGTTAAACATAGTAATTAAGAACTATAGTTCGCATACATTTTCTATTTGATGAACGGAATTATTAAACAAAACTTTTACAAAAATAAGATGACGTAATAAACATATTGCGTGACCTTTAGCTCATAGCCTGGCTGACCTTTACGAGAAAATTTAATGACACACTGGTTTTCCCCTTTATATAGACTCCAGCAAATATTCTGTGAATTTCTTAAAATTGGACTCCCGACTAAGTTATTTGTATTAATACAGCCTCATTTTAAACATTTTACTTATATTTACTGATGTGTTAAGTTTATGTGAACCAGCAAGGTACAGTGCATGGTTTAACGCGCTACTCTCGTAGTAGACTAGACTGCCGGTGATGGGGAGAACAAGATTCTTATCTTGGTCAGATGTACTGAGGGTGATTTTCCCAAAATGATTTACCACTTTCCCTCCATGCAAATGCAGGTACACTTCCTATAAATATAACTTCCCTAATCCCTAAAACCATTAGTATAATTAGTACATACGTGTATTAATCGAACGGGTAGTAAGACATGATGCTAAAAAAAACTAGTTACGTTAGTGAGTTAAGAATTAGAAAGGCGGAGTTCAGAAGAAGTGTACCCACATTTGCGCGGAGAGAGAGAAAGAGAAGGAAACCATTTAAGAAAAATCCAGTCTCAGTTCACCCGACTGTGATTGAACCACGGTCTCCCCGTCATCGCCAATCTAGTCTACTGCGAGAGTGATGCCTTGGACCATGTGGCCACAGAATTGGCTCTCAAATCAATTGTATTTGTTAATAGAGATTGACTTAGCCTCTCTGCTCTACTAGATTAGGCCTTTAAAAAAATAGTTCATTTATGGATTAATTTGAAAAACAACATTAATCAAACTGTATATTTTGAAATATACAATTATTATTGGTAATTTAATTGGTGTCTGTACTTTTTTTTACATCAATTATTGTTTACAGCCTGTGGCAAGGGTTAGTTTTTTTTATTAAAGTCATATATTTCCCACCACCCGCTTGCTAGGCCTGTCTTAGCTCCATATGCCTTACAATCTATCTTAAGACTATGAAAGGCACAACATCCAGCTCCCCGTCCATTAATTCATCGCTGTGAAAGAGTAAGTCCCACAGTTAACCAATTATAAATATTTCGACTATTCCAGGAATCGAACCCAAGACGCTTAGCTATCGACTGAGATAAGGTATCTGACTGGTGTCTGTATTACTAAATACAATTGAAATTTTATTTGGTTCTGATTTTACCTATGAATTTAGTATTACGGTAGACCTATTTTTCGATGACAGTATAAAACAGGTAGTATTTCCCCTTTATTTTCAATCATACCATAGTCATTGACCATAAAACAAAGACAGGGCGTTTATAACAAACAAATGTTGTTACAAGGTATTTCAAACATGAACGGGATACATTTTCAGTCTGTTGTGTACAATACATTATCGTTTAGTTAGCTAGGGCTTCTTCTGGCATTTTATTTAGCTGATATGTCTCAATTTACTGGCGGTCTATGCCTAAATACATGCATGGATAATCAGAAATTAAAGTTAAATACATTTTACATGTTGTGCACTATCGAATATTAATTATGTCTTGATTATTCCATGAGATCATTGAAAATAATATATCTACATTTTTTTCGCACTATACGCATTATTTATTATTACTCATTTGTTATGCGTTTTTTGTATGAATATAAACCCAGTCTTAGCAAATAAAATAAGTGTTCATTCTACTTTAAATTGTAGTAAAATAATCCTGGCAACATCTCTGACTCAATATGAATATTGTTACAAATTAGTGTTCTAAACACTACAATATGTAGGAAGAGATAATACTTGAAAAAAAACACACAACAACAATAGATCTACCAATGCAAAACTCGATTATTATTTAAAACCCAATTTTCAAAGAAAGGGCCTTTTAAAAAATAAGCAAATATTTTTTCGTGACCACAATTTACCATTTTGCTAATTTTATATTGTTATTTTTTAAGATGGGGACGCAGGGAAGGCAAGAAAAGGTAAGTGTTTTTGCAGTTTTTATAGAAAAACATTATTTGGTCAAAGTAAATCAAATATCGCATCCATTTCTTCACATGGTGACCCCAACAGTTGTTGACTTTATATCATGAGCATAGCGGCACTAGATGAGAAACTTTTTAAATAAAGAGAGAAAGTTGTAATTAAATTCTAGGACATTCTTGACAAATATTCAAGAACTATTGCGAGGAAAATTAAACTCTTTGTTTGTATGGAGTAATATTTTATTTATTTTTAAGACTCTTGAAGGATGTTGCCTACGTGTGGCTAAACGACAAACCCGCCTCGGTGGCGTAGTTGGCTAACGCGCTAGTCGTGTTGAGCTCGACAGCCGAGGACGGGGAGATCGAGGTTCGAATCTCGGTCGGGTGAACTGGGGGTGGTTTTTCCTAAATGGTATTTCCACTCTCCCTCCACGCAAATGCGGGTTCACTTCCTCTAATTAAACCTTCCCAATTCCCAATCAATTAGCTTAATTAGTACTTAAAGCGTATAACCCGAACGGGTAGTAAGACGTGGTGCTAAATAATAAATAAAAACTTAACGACAAGTTAAGGTAGTATTTACATGGTTAGTGTATTTATGATTTATTCGGCGAGATTTAGAGATAAATAGTAAACTAAGTGTATATTCTCGTCAGAGGAAAAGGGGAAGTGATATCATAAGGTAAACAAGAGGCTTCGCAGTGTGAACTGCTCCTTTTGTTCCCTCTCTTTCTATTTAGTTCATTGGTCTAAGTGTGTTAGTGGTTAGCGTGATTATGTGCGTCAAGTTAAGATGAAACCCGTATCGCAAAATACCTTCATATTCACCACGAAAACAGTGTCATTAAACAAATATTTTACTCTCTATAAAAATACCAAAGTATAATTTTAAATGGTTTTTCACTCTGCCTCCACGCAAATGCGGGTTCACTTCCTCTGAAATTCAACCTTCCCAATTCTTAATCCATCATTGTAATTAGTACTTAAGCGTATAACTCGAACGGGTAGTAAGACGCGGTGCTGAATACAAAAATATCTTAAAGGATATTCTTATTTGCATTGGTCTATAGGTTTACAATAATAGTAATAATAATATCATATTTATTTGGGCTAAGTTAAGGCCATTGCCTTTTCTTACACTTAACCCATTTAATAATAAAGAACATACGTTTAATACTTATGTGCTAAAAAAAAACTAGTTCATAAGATTTGTACGATAATAATAACTAAAATTTACTACCCACATAAATAATTGTACATTTATGAACATAATAAAATAGGATAAATCATGATAGTATAACTAAATATAGGGTAGAAAGAGAGAGAGTGAGAAAGTGAGTGAGAGAAAAGATACATTTAGTCACACAATCATTCCACACACGCAAATATTCACAAGCCATTATACTGTGCATAACATATCTAAACATGAGAGAGATAGCAAATAATTGAAATGTGTTAAGCCTGCCGCTGGGGGGGG
>CABEEJ010000126.1:342673-370304 GCA_901482245.1 Timema douglasi
GGGGAAGAGTGGTGGGTATGCGTGTGTTGGTTTGCGTGGCGTGCTGAATGTGTTGCCTATCCTCCAGGTGTACCAACTTGGAGTATAGTAGCGTCACCGTTCACGTGAAAACACTTGTCTCGTCCCTCCCTACCATCATTATAATTTTTAACCAGGATATCTGAATAACCATCCAATACCTTAGCTAAGCCGGTAGCGTGTCTGTCTGTCTGTCCACTGAGCTAAGGGTCTCGAGCTCAATTCCCAACATGATCGAGACATTTATCATTGGTGAAATTATGATTTACCCTTTCACAGTGATGCATTCTGGTCCGGAACTGGATGTTGTGCCTGTCCTAGTATTAAGTTATATTATAATATTTACATAAAGCTACGTCAGGCCTATCAGGCCGGTAATGGAAAATACGTGGTTTGAATTTAAAAAAACTGACCAAGGCCATAGGCTAGAAACAGTAATGGATGTAAAAAGATCTGAATAACTCTTTACATATATAGTCAAGATTCGAGAGTCAGCTAATCCCCCATTATACGTGTTTGTTATTCACATATCGGATGATTGGTTGACATCCGAGACTAGACCATAAACACAGACCTTAGCCCACTCTTTCCCGGAGTTCTTAACGGACCCTATCGACCCATTCAGTGGACTTTTCCAGCGATGATAAAATCTTTCTAGTTCGAGAAGTTTCTGGCAACGTTTTGATCTAAGCTTGTTGGAAACTAGCGTAGGAACCAGAGCTTGCCAATACATACATACCAATTCATTGGAACGATGGCCGATTGTTGTTTTATTGTCACGTGACGTCAGCCAGGAGGTTGGTCGGTCATTGTTTCCACGCATGTGATGACATATATCCCCCATTAATTGGGCCAAGCTATAATAACCTTTCGTGCGAACCTAGACGGCTACCGAGGTATATGTCATGTCGGCACAAAGTGCTCATTAGCGTGTGAGGTTAAACCAAAAGTAGATTTTTTATAAATAAATCGACCTGTTAACGTGTTTTATAGACATAAGTTATTTGGATATGGTCAGGATTTACAAACTGACTCAAAGTAATATTGGCACACATTTCAATAAACACCCTGTACTTTCGGAGGGATTTGATTACCAAACTAATAGGAACCAAACTAGAACTAGATTATGTTAGAACATGATTAAAGTGCTCTACTAGGAACATGGTGTACCCCCTGTGTGGTCGGTTGTCTCAAGGAAGGGTTGTGTTAGCAGAATGACCTGCTCTACTAGGAACATGGTGTACCCCTTGTGTGGTCTCAAGGAAGGGTTGTGTTAGCAGAATGACCTGCTCCACTAGGAACATGGTGTACCTCCCTGTGTGGTCGGTTGTCTCAAGGAAGGGTTGTGTTAGCAGAATGACCTGCTCCACTAGGAACATGGTGTACCTCCCTGTGTGGTCGGTTGTCTCAAGGAAGGGTTGTGTTGGCAGAATGACCTGCTCCACTAGGAACATGGTGTACCTCCCTGTGTGGTCGGTTGTCTCAAGGAAGGGTTGTGTTGGCAGAATGACCTGCTCCACTAGGAACATGGTGTACCTCCCTGTGTGGTCGGTTGTCTCAAGGAAGGGTTGTGTTGGCAGAATGACCTGCTCCACTAGGAACATGGTGTACCTCCCTGTGTGGTCGGTTGTCTCAAGGAAGGGTTGTGTTGGCAGAATGACCTGCTCCACTAGGAACATGGTGTACCTCCCTGTGTGGTCGGTTGTCTCAAGGAAGGGTTGTGTTGGCAGAATGACCTGCTCCACTAGGAACATGGTGTACCTCCCTGTGTGGTCGGTTGTCTCAAGGAAGGGTTGTGTTGGCAGAATGACCTGCTCCACTAGGAACATGGTGTACCTCCCTGTGTGGTCGGTTGTCTCAAGGAAGGGTTGTGTTGGCAGAATGACCTGCTCCACTAGGAACATGGTGTACCTCCCTGTGTGGTCGGTTGTCTCAAGGAAGGGTTGTGTTGGCAGAATGACCTGCTCCACTAGGAACATGGTGTACCTCCCTGTGTGGTCGGTTGTCTCAAGGAAGGGTTGTGTTGGCAGAATGACCTGCTCCACTAGGAACATGGTGTACCTCCCTGTGTGGTCGGTTGTCTCAAGGAAGGGTTGTGTTGGCAGAATGACCTGCTCCACTAGGAACATGGTGTACCTCCCTGTGTGGTCGGTTGTCTCAAGGAAGGGTTGTGTTGGCAGAATGACCTGCTCCACTAGGAACATGGTGTACCTCCCTGTGTGGTCGGTTGTCTCAAGGAAGGGTTGTGTTGGCAGAATGACCTGCTCCACTAGGAACATGGTGTACCTCCCTGTGTGGTCGGTTGTCTCAAGGAAGGGTTGTGTTGGCAGAATGACCTGCTCCACTAGGAACATGGTGTACCTCCCTGTGTGGTCGGTTGTCTCAAGGAAGGGTTGTGTTGGCAGAATGACCTGCTCCACTAGGAACATGGTGTACCTCCCTGTGTGGTCGGTTGTCTCAAGGAAGGGTTGTGTTGGCAGAATGACCTGCTCCACTAGGAACATGGTGTACCTCCCTGTGTGGTCGGTTGTCTCAAGGAAGGGTTGTGTTGGCAGAATGACCTGCTCCACTAGGAACATGGTGTACCTCCCTGTGTGGTCGGTTGTCTCAAGGAAGGTTTGTGTTGGTAGAGTGACCTGCTCCACTAGGAACATGGTGTACCTCCCTGTGTGGTCGGTTGTCTCAAGGAAGGGTTGTGTTGGTAGAGTGACCTAAATCTAGGTAACACGCTAAAGCTCCCCACCGTATGCTAATAATCGTTACCAACATATCACTAACACTCTTTTCCGAGGGAGCGCGCGTGCAAACCCAGCGTCTGAAGGAACCATATACCTTAGTTCAACAACGACCTAGGTCAATATGACACATATACTCGAATATAGTTGGCCAGGTATCCATCCCTAACGTCTAACCTACTTTATATTTCACTGCATTTTTATTATCATCCTGGAATATTAGAATATAATATCTACAATAACATTCAGGGCTACCTCAATCAAAATATTGTGTCCGGGTGAGCATTAATTTTGGCAACCACTTTTCTATCATATTATTCATATTAATAAGACTTTAAAGGAAATCATACAAGAAAAAAATTAATGGATGTTGCTGTTTGTTATTTTACTTGATTATTGATAATAGGATTTTAATACAAGCTAACATATATACTGAAGTTTAGGAGCATTTGAAATTTGATGTTACAGAAGAATGTTGAGAAGACTACGGATGGATATAGTATAAAATACATTATTATTATTATTATTATTATTATTAGCACCGCGTCTTACTACCCGTTCGGTCTATACGCACTTACGCTAATTTGTAATGTTAAGGTGATTCTGATATGAAATGAAGGACCTACAGTTTAACTTGGGATCCGAACCACGGTGGAGGCCGGGCATTCCACACATTGTGATTAATACACGTATTGTCAGAGGTGAAGGAAGGGTTTGACAATCAGATGTATGAAATACAGGAGTGCTAATAAAAGCAAATGAAGAAAGGAAACTCTGGAAAGGTATTGAGCAAAGAAGAGTTAACATGGTGGAACATACAGAGACTTGATAGTTTGACAAAGATAATTATAGCAGGAGTTGTGGAGGGGAGGAATTCAAGATGGGGACCAAGAGAGGAATAAATGACTCAGATAACAGAAGAAGATACAAATATATTTAAAAAAATTGACTCAGGATTGACAAAATTAGATCTGCAGAAAACCAATCTCAATGTTGATGACCTAATAATGATGACATAGTTTATGATTTATAAACTTTCTAAGTTGTTTAAAATGTATATGACCAAAAGAGACCTACTATGGTAAAGAGAAGTGCCCCGGAAGTGTAAGGAAGTGTTGTATAGAGCACACTTTATACCCAAAATAACGTATGTGGTGCAAACTTGGACTTTGGATAAAAGAGAAACCAGTTAAGTGGAGGCCATGGGAATGAAGTATTTGAGGAGCATGCTAGCTGTCACTATAAGAGATAGGATTAGGAATAAAGATGTAAGGTCAAGAGTTTGGGTACAGGGGGTACATGAGATAGTAGAGGAAGTTAGGATGACACGGTATGGACACGTAATGAGGACAGAATGGAAGAGGATTTCAAGAAGATTAACAAATATGTAGGGAAGAGACCGCAAGGGAGACCAAGGAAGAGATGTGAGGAACAGTTAGTAGCAAGTGTGAAAGTGAGAGGAGGAGAGTGGAAGAGAGTGCAGGAGGAAGACTGGTGGAAGGACAGAGGGAGATAGAGACATTTTAATAGACAGACCCGGCCGTAGGCTGGAAACAATTCATGATGATTATGATGATGATAAAAAATTAACTGCATAATCTTTTATTTCCATGTCCTCCTATGTTCATCCATATATATTTTTTTTTTTAATAAAACAAAACCTTGCACCGTGCCTAAACTGCCAAAGCTACCGATTATAAGCCACGCCAGTCTGTACATCGGTGGTGTAAGGGCGTCAAAAACGAGAGATGTTAGGATTTATTTCTGTCGATTGAGAGACTGCCCTAAATGTATGATTGTATGAGTGTATCTGTTCTGTTGTATATTGGTGGGAATTATTCTCACAGTAATGTCTGCAGTGGCTTCTAGTGGCCATCGTATTGCGTTCATTAATTAAATATTATTAAAAAGTATGAAGCAATCAATATCTTCTCCATTTTAGTCCTGTGTCATGTTTTCTTGCACACACTGCATATTAATTTGATGACCTAACGGGAAAGAGATAAGTTTGTCAATTTTTCAAAAGGAGCAGGAATTGTAAAACAACATGCAAAATCATATATTACATTTCTTTTAAGGATAATCTACCAATAAATCACGAGAAAGAAGTAAGAAGTAATACAACAAATCACTTCCAGGAAGATTTTTCTGGAGAATTCTTTTCAAAATGTGATCTCCCTTCCCTACCTGTAGGACCCAATGACCCAATTGTTACTGAACATCCAAATCTCTCTGAACCAATTATCTCTGAAAACCACTGGTCTCTGAAATAATCTGAATACTTCAGTGATTGTGGAGCAACTTCCCCAATTGAATGCTTCCTGCAATTAGTTATACAACCAGAACTGTGCTAAGAGACCTGATCAAGAAAGAAAAAAGCGTGATAACTCCTGAAGGGGGTCATCGATATTCCTGAAGATACTATATATTCTACTTTATTTTATTCAGACTCTGAAAACTACGAGCCAGATACCGGCTCTTTTTATGAAGATGTTGTTCATATGAAAACAACAACTTAAATCACATTCATGAAAAAAAAAAGCCTAGATAAAGTTGATAGCACTAATTTTTCAGATATACTAGGCACTGGCCATGAAACAGAGAAGATCACTTTGGAAAAAACACAGTGATTGCTGATGAAATTAAGAAAGGCGATGATGTGAAAGAAAGTGACTGGATATAAAATGCCAATATAACTAAACGCCAAAAAGGAGAAAAGTATTTGGGACTGTAAAACAAGAAGATGGAAGATATAAACTTTGCAATGAAAGGGAAGAGAGGAAAATAAAGCCTCAATGCCAATGTAACGGCTCAGAAAGAGGCATTGCTTGTGAGAAGATAACTGAAATTGACAAAAAGAAACTATTCAACAGTTTTTGGAAAAGCATAATTGGTTGGAAAGTCAAAAAAGCAGCAATTGTATCACTCATTGAAAAAAACAATCCCTCTTTTTCGGCGTGGAACAAGTGAAATTGAGTCCACTCGTAAAAATGTTGCTATTAGATATTATCTCAAGAAAAATAACGAAAGAGTCAGAGTATTTAAAACCAGGTTTTTAAATAGGGTGGAATATCTGTACGAGAGTGGGTCTTAAAATTTCCTTTAGACAGAGCATTGGAAGAAGAGAATGTCAATCAAAAGAGCAATGACGAGCCACACTCTAGTAAAATCCAAGAATCCATCAACTCTGAAATGAATTCACAAGAAGACGGACTTAAAGGTAGTGTGAAAATATTCTCAGAACCAATTCCTAAAATGGAATCACATTACTGCCGAGCATCCTTAAGACTTGTTTACTTGGGGCCCATTTGTGAAAGGAAGAAACAGCTTTACAGAGAATACCAAACCAATTGTTAAAATATCAATGCGCCAAGTGCTTCGTGGTCTTTGTCCTACCGAGTATTCAAGATCATGAACATAGGATATTTGCCCAAGATAGATCTGTGTTGTGCATCAAGCACAGCCTAGGAAAAGTTAGTGATGAGGATTTTAATCAACATAAAAACAGAAAGGAAGCCTCCAGACAAGAAAAAGCAAGAGGTAAATAAAGAGATATAAATAATAGCAATAAAATTGCTAAGTATGCAGTAGATGTCCAGAAAGTTCTCACCTGTCTAGATTTAAAAACATCAATTTTACACTACAAAACCAAGCTTAAGATACACAACAGTTCAGTTTACAATTTAGCTACAGGTGACGGGTCATGCTATGCTTGGCATGAAGGTAGTGGGGATTTGGACAGCAATTCTTTGCTTGTATTATAGTTAGATTCTTAATGAAAGAAATACAAGTAAAACGAGAACTAACATAAATGGTCATATGGGAAGATGGTTGCCCTAAGTTAGCCTATATCTACAGTGAGCTGAAACCACTCTACACAGAGCCCCTTGCCATAACATAAAGAAAATGTAAAGACTTACAAGAGCTGAAGGCATGTATAGAACCAGATTATCGCGGATATTATAATGGGCTACGGCATGAAGGCTGCGAAAAAAATCCAAAGTGAATATTCTCAAATGATCAAGGCTTGAGTGGACTACAGTCAAATGTAAATACTTATTATATTAAGTGTAAATAATTTTCCTGTGATTTTATTTAAAAATAAATTAAATGAGAAAATGTTGTATTTTTAATAATCAAGGCTTGAGTGGACTACAGACAAATGTAAATAATTATTATATTAAATGTAAATAATTTTCCAGTGCTTTTGTCTGGAAATAAATTAAATGAAAATATATTGCATGTTAAATTATTATTTCCACATTTAACTGTAAAAAGTCGTATGTAGATATGAAAGATGTACTATGTTGTATTTTTATATAAAAAAAGGACATTGCTATGTGTTGTATGTTATGATACATCTCTTACGAGCTAAGGTTACCCTCTAGTCCATGTTTTATGTGATTTAAAATGCCCTCTTAAACACACTGTCAAATTTGGAAGAAAACAGACCTGGCCCAATCGAAAATAAAGTGTTTTCTCTCTCCTGAAAAATTGAGTTTTTTGACATACGACGTTTTGCATTAACAGTGAAATATTAATTTATTTTGGCCAAAAAGGTTTTGATATAAAAACTACATGAACTCTGATCTTATCTGAGTATCTCCTACATTCCCACCTTAAGTTAGTTTATAAGTCATGTGCTTGTCTAATAAGTCGTTACAGAAAGGTAACGTTAAATACTTCAAATTAACAATAAGAACGTGACATATTGATGTTGCAGGAAGACTGGTGCGCGCGCGTCAGAGCCGTGGAGACGCTCAACCTCTACCTGACGCAGCCGGACAATCTCCGACGCCTGCCTCCTTACCTCCCCTCTCTACTGCACACTCTGCTGGTGACGCTCGCCGATGACAGGAACTACCGCGTGGCGACGAGCGCTCTGGGGGTGGTGCGAGCCCTTACGCTCTCCCTGCCGCCCCCGACGCTCCAGTCCCACCTCCAACAGCTCGTCACGGGCTTGGCCAGACACATCGGGGGCAGCGGTCGCGTCAACATCAAGATAGAGGCGGTGCAGGCGGCCAAGGTGCGTCACCCACGTTCTACAGAGTCCTTAACGTGTACTTAACTCTAAATACACTTATTCTGAACCAACCTAGCACCAAGACACTCAGAGATGGGCATGTGGTCTAGAACGTTAGACTCGCATAGCGTTTGATCATCGTTTACTGGTGGGTCAGAGTTCAAATTCCGGCCTGGTGCACTGGGAATTGGTCATCTTCTTGTGATTTCCCCAGAAAACGTAGGTGCAATTTATCTAGGTTACCTACCTCATTCCCGCTTCGGTGGCCGCATGGTCTAAGGAGTAACTCTTGGAATAGACTATACTGCCGATGACTGGAAGATGGTGGTTCGAAACCGGTAGGGTATACTAAAGGCGTATTTCTTAAAATAGTTTTTCACTCTCTCTGCACACAAATACCAGCGGCTCTTAAAATATTTATTTTAGTCACTATTAGGTAGCGTGGAGTGATATTCTGGCTTTCAATACTAAAAACATATTTTTATTTAAAATAATGTTTTTAACATCTATATTGTAATACTTAGGTTTTTAATGATTGTTTAGAACCTTACGTAAGTGGTTATTTTTATTACTAGGCTATCAATTTAATTTCAGTATAAAACTACATAATTGCTTAACTCTCCTTAGCGCGCACCCTTTTTACTAAAATGAGGTTTTTATCTATCTCAACGTAGCGATCATTAAAAGTATTTAAACGCGTCATGTAGGCTAAATTAGCCACTTATCATTATTTAGACATAAATTTAATTCAGTTGGGGAGTTTAAGATGAGTAAATTAAATATTTAAGGATGTTAGCCCCAGAATTACTTCAAATGTATTATTTAGACAATTTAGCTTAAGACACAGCCCTAGAGCCCATCGAGAAGAGGAGAGATGGGTGTTAATCATCATCATCATCTTTATCATCATTATAATCACAATCATCATCATGAACAGTTTCCAGCCACTGGCCGGGTCTGTTTGGAACATAAGCCTCTCCACCACCTCCATTCCTCCCACCACTTCTCTCCCTCCACCTTAGCCCAGTCCTCTACTCTCTCCTCCACACTCCTCCTTACTTCCTTAATTGATTTGTCCCTTGATCCTCCTCTAGGCCTCCTACCCCCCACCTCTATATCCAACATCCTCCTGGACTTCCTTTACCTTCTCCATTCTTCTCACATGACCATACCACCTTAGTCGTGCCTTCTTTATTCTGTCCTGGACTAGCTCTTTCTTTACTATTCCATTTACTCTTTCATTCCTCATCCTGTCAAATTTTGTCACACTGATCCTGCTTCTCAGAAATCTCATATCACTCGCCAGCATTTTGATTTTATCCTATTCCTTCATTACCCACGTTTCTGCAGACTATGTCAATATTGATAGGCAATAGGCATTGATAGATCACTCTCTTACACTTGTCTGGCATACCTGCTCCAAATCAGGTTTCTCACACTACCGAAAAATGCCTCTGCTTGCCTTCTTCTCTCAATTATTTCTCTCCTGTTCCTTCCACATTTTTCTACCATATTCCTCAGATACTTGAAACATTTACTATCTTCAATTGCTCCCCTCTCACTGTCACACCAGTTGTATATCTGTCCTTCCTCCTTGTGATCACCGTATCACTCTTTCATACTTTAAAACTCATTGTGTTAGGGGTTACAATAATTTATGAAAATAATTATTGACAATATATTTATTGTTACTTAAGATATGATACCAGGGTGAAAAGTGTTGATATCGAAAATAGTAAGTTAAAGTGGTGATAGTTTTCCCCAAACTCCACAAGAAAGTCAAGCGTTGGGAGAGAGAGAGAGAGAGAGAGAGAGAGAGAGAGAGAGAGAGAGAGAGAGTTTATTATTAATTAATAAATGATGGGCTATCACTCGCTAACGAGTATGATTGTTTTCCATGGATATCATTAGTTGAGATTGTGGGTTCTTAGGTGACTATAGAGACCAATCCTGGAGCTACAGACTCTCCCACAGTGTTGACATACGTTGTCTCCAGGAACCACAGGCTGTTGAGGGTTGACTTTCCTATGACGTATCCGCTCTTTCCTGGAATTACGCTTGTCAGATTGGTATCTTCGTCGTTGTAGTTCAAAGTGTTGTTGGCCTTCGTGGACAAGTCGACGCCATGCCGGGCGATTGTCAGCTGTGGCCTCCCAGTTGTCAATGTCGATTAGGCACCTCTTCATGTTGGACTTAAGAACGTCCTTGTACCGTCTGTGCTGCCCCACCCCCCAGGTTTCGTCGGCCATCCTTCAGCTGTGAATACATCATCTGTTTTGGGAGTCGAGTTTTGGTCATTCGAACAACGTAGCCTGTCCATCGAAGTTGATGCTTGGTGATCAACGCTTCCATACTGGTGGTATTGGCCTCTCTTAAGACACTGATGTTAGTTATAAGGCATTCACGAGCTAAGTTTACCTGGATGACAGCTCGAAATGTTACTAGAAGTTATCCCTAATATATCACTACGCCAACAGCTGACATCTATCACTTTGGATGACTGTAATGAAAACGGGTGGTAATATATTAATGTGATAGTTAACCACAGTAATCTAGGTCAATATTATTTATATATTTATTTGAGGTCGGACACAAAGTTTATCTATAGTTTTATTCCCCTTAAAAAAATATTAACACCACTTTCACAAAAAACTTCTAACGAACATAGCTTCAAAATGGCGACTGACGAATTTAAAACCAAATAATTGAACATAACGGTAAACAAGTTTTTTACAATGATGCGGACACGCAGTTGATGAAAATACTTTATGCAGTTAAATATTTCAAAATACAATAAAATAATCATAAAACCATTTATTGTATGTAAAAAAAAATGACAACAATTTTCTCTTTTCCAAGTAAATACGATGCCTGTATTAAAAGGTATTGATGTATGCACACTATATTACACAAAATCAGTAACGTTCCAAAACGAAGAATAAGTACTTTTAATTATGTTTAAAATATTGTTTCGAGTTGGACAAGAAGAAATTATTTAAAAAAAATGAAATAATATGAGAAAACTTAAGTTTACGTTATTTTAAATGCAATATATAACAGGTAATTAATGATATTTACATTTATAACAAAACTCCTATTTTGTACAACTGTTGGCAACCCAAAACCTAAACATATGATTTTCGAACTGTCATCCAGGTAAAAACCTATCGTGAACGGAATATAGTACGCCTGTCTTGCCAGTTTACTCTGAGGATTCTCCTAAGACAACGCTGATGGTACCTCTCCAGGCATTTTAGGTGCCTTCTATAGGTGGTCCAATACAATATACATTACAAACTCTTACAATTTATAAATTAAAAGTTTAGAGATATTCATTATTATTACTATTCTAGAGGCACTACATAAAATTTGGTTAATGCTCCTCTTATTGTGTACATAGAATATAGAGCTGAAGGCTTAAAATTGTAGATAAACAAGGTAAACATATATAAATTACATAACTAATGATTGGCTGTTTCGTAAAATAAACTGTTTGCTATTTAAATAAGGTGTTAATATTACACAATGAGTATTTTAATTTGAATGATATTGTTACACCTAGACTAAAGTATACTTTTATAACTAGATGATAGTATCAAACAAATTGTGTAGTCGAGTATTACAAAATCATAGGGATCTTCTTCTGTTGTTATTTATATTAAGAGTCTTAAGACGATTAGTATTATTATTACTATTAATATCAGGACTAATACTTATAACTCACTTCTGGATCGTCAAGAATAATATAATATAAGGCTAATTTAAATTTGAATTTTGATGAATATCTAATATTTTGGTCCAATGAGCTCCAAGTCTTTGCACCATTCCAATGAAAGATTGATTTCATAAAACAACTAGATTTAGCTTTTGGCACTATTCGTTTATTTTTGGTCTTATTTCTGGTCGATAGGCTTTGATCAACATATTTAAAATCTAAGCAAGTTGAAGTATTTATACTATGTATGATATCATACATAAGTATTAACATCTTATATTTAATTAGCTGTCTCATATTTAAGAATCCAAGTAATATAAACAATGGTGTAGTATGTGCTTTGACATCCGAAAAAGTTATAATTCTGACAATTTTTTTTTCATTAATAATACTAGTGGTTGAAGATGGTTTGTGTGAGTCTCTAAATTTCAATCCCTTAAAGACGTTGGGGGTAAACAAGTGTGAAGTATAAACTTCTTACTATCGATACTGGGAAAATATGTCTTAGCCTAGAGAAAACACCGATATATTTAGAATGAGTCTTGCTTAAAGACCTGATGTGTGAGACCCATTTTAGGTTATCGTCTAAAGTCATGCTCAGGTATTTAACGCAATTGACTGCTATAATTTTTCCTCCATTTATTTTTATATAACTATTTTCTTTTCTATGTTGTTTATACTTGATTGAGAATTTCATATATTTAGTTTTTGTGACATTCAAAGATAATCTGTTCACTCTAAGCCATGTTGATAAGCCCCTTAAATCACTCTGTAAATTTCTATATACTTTACCAAAATTAATTATAGCAGGGCCATCAGCAAATAAATAGGCATTAGAGTGCATTATACAATTAGGTAAGTCATTAATTTATATATAAGAAATAGGGTAGGTCCCAAAATAGAGCCTTGGGGAATACTACATAATATTGGTCTTATTTCTGACTTAGATCTGTTTATTTGAACATATTGTCTTCTATTTGGTAAATAGTTTTGAAAAAGTTGAAGTACAATACCTCTTATACCATAGTAATCCCTTTTATAAAGAAGAGTGACATGGTCTACAGTATCAAACTCCTTACATAAATCAATGAAGAGGCCTAAGGCTAAGTTACAATCATCTAATTTGTCATTTAATAGATTTGTCATGTTAATTAACGTACTTTGCGTTGATTTTCCTTTCCTGAATCCTGCTTGCTATTTACATAATATATTTCTTTCTCCAATAAATCTATCAAACTTTTGTGGATGGCTTTTTCAAATACTCTCCCAATATTAGACAATAGAGAAATTGGTTTATAATCGTAAATTAAAGTGGGGTCACCGGACTCGAACCTGGAATAACTTTAGCGACTTTCAAATGTTCTGGATATATTCCTGTACAGAAGCAACGGTTAATAATGTCACGAAACAGTTTACATAATATATTGGCACATTCTTTTATCACAAAATAATTTATGTTATCGTCTCCTGCATATTTACCATTTTTTAAACTCTTTATATATAGTAAAATTTCGCTTTCAGTTAAGGGAGCCATAAACATTAATTTTTAGTTAGGCCTATGCCTTAGAAAACTAGATGGTGTAGGGTCAGTTGGTTTTTGTTTTATATCTTTAGCTAAGTTAGCGCCAATATTACTAAAAATCGTGTTAAATACATTTGAATTTTGTTTATCTTCATTGCATATCATGTTGATATTTAGGTCTAATCTCATGTTTGGTACAAGTTTTTTGTTTTTTGTCTAGTGAAATATTGATAAGGTTCCAGGTTCCCTTGATATTATCAATATTTTTTGTTGAATTTAATTGAAAAAAAAAACAATAACAGAAGTAAGGATACTTGTCTTTTGTATATTTTTACATCCCTATGCTATTTTAATGCTCCCAATAGTTTGTTTTTCATACGAATTTATCTTAATATTCCACTTGTAATCCAAGGTTTCTTAGGAAATTAGTATTTATTATATTTCTTAGAGATTTTAATATTGTTTTCATCTATTTATTTATTGTATTGTTCAATAATTAACTTTAAGAAATGACTAATTTTCATTCGAGTCTTTTAACGTATATAAATTATCCCAATTCACTGTGTTGATCGCTTCAACCAAGGATCTCTGGTGATATATATATATCCTTGTGGTCAACTAGTTCAAAGAAAAATGATAATTTATTAAAAAAGGCAAAAGTGGGGTAGTATTCAGATATGTAATTGATTATTGTTCTTGAGGTAACATAATATAAATTAATATTAGTCAAAATATGATCTATATATGATTCAGTGTTAAATCTCTTGTCATGTTTGGTTTTAACATTAATTAAATTGACAAAATCAAACATTTTTTACCGTATTATAATATTCTAGCGAGTGTTTATATCACTAGTGTTTTGATAATTTATATTTATATCTCCCATGATTATTACCTCACACTTTTCACTATTCAGTTGATTTAGACAGGTATTTAAGGAGTCAAGAAATGTATCTATAGGTTCTGACGGATTTCCAGATGAAAGGTCAATGATTATTTTTGTGCCTTTTTTTTAACTGACATATTATTTGATGTATAGGTTATTTCAATACATACAATTTCAGACCATATATCAATATAATATCTAATTTTTGAGAGATGTTTTCTTTTATGTACAGTGTACATAAATAGTCCCCCTCCCCGCCCCCCGGTATATTTAGACTATTTAAGTTTTTGCAGTGTAAATTATACCAATTTAAACTATACAAGTCCAAGTCACAGTTTTGGATGAGAATCTCTGTTAGTACTATTATTGGAGGAAACAAGTTAATACTATTAAGAATATCTTCTAGTTTTTCAAAGTGTCTACTTAAGCTACAAATATTCTAATTTAGAATGCCAAGTAGGGAATTAAAAGTGTCTCTGCCAATGATTGGGAAGTTAACTGAACTATATAAATTACAAATTTGAGCTATTATGTCAACCATTAAGAGATGTAAATACATTTTATATAATTCTGGTTATTGAAGGGTCCTAACTTTTGGTATATTTTATTAGATATGGAGGTCCTCCTCGAAGGTAATGGGAATTACCATTACCCTTGAAGAGTCTTCCTTCCTAAGATAAATAGAACCATTACGGATCCATACATATTCGTATCTACACTCAAGTTTCATACAATAGTCCCATGGCTTCTTTGGTGCTGACTTCAGACAGCTTTAAAAAGTTACCAGACCAAATTATGTATCCCTACGCCGAACCAGATTATCTACAAAAACATGTGTTTAGCAGCTGTCACTTTTGACAGTTAAAATTTATGTATATACCTAAATGTTGACCGTCAGAAGTCAGCTGTGAGCTGTCAGTCAGCACCAAAGAAGCCACGGGGCTACTGTAGCTCTTGCTCGTCCAAGGAGATGTCGCCGTAGAGGTGTGAGGCTCTCATTCAAATAAACTTGATGAATGTTATTTGATTTAATCCCGATATCTTGAGTGCATAGATTCCTCTTCCTCAATAGATCCTTCTTTGTTGTGGGCCGAACGAACTTGCACACAATAGTTGCAGGATACTCTTTGCCCAACAGGGGATCTCATCCGGTGACAGGCCTCAATGTCTGCTCGGTTGATGTCCCCATTAAAACCCTTGCCAACACTAAGTGTCTCCACGGACTCACTCTGTGACCGGGGAATACCCTAAATTTCTACTGTGTTTCTTCGGTTGTACTGGTCACAGCTATAAAGTTGGAATCGAAGCTCACATTTAAGTTCACTATTTTAAATTAGGAGTTTTGTAATTAATTCAAGGCAGTCTTTAATCTTCTTAGACTGGTCAACTAATTTGTTTAATATTTTCATATAGTTTTTCGTGACACAAATTGAGAGAAATATTTAGGTCACACTCACGCTTATTTTGGTCCTTCTGTAAGAGTAGTAAATGATCACGTGTCATTCCTTTGCCATATTTGGCCTTAGTACATGTAAAACAATTCCATGTTAATTTGTCAACAACCTTAACCGATGTTATGTTCAAACAGCCCGGTTGGAAGTTTACGTTACACTCAACGCACTTCAGCTTCTGCTTGTTCTTCACAGATGGCACACAGTGTCCACACTGGTCAGTCGACATTATTGGTTTCAATGAACAAAGGAAATAAATATCAAAACAGATACACTTAGAATTTAGCGTTAACCAAGAGTGTATTGTCAATTAGAGTATTTAATTGTGTTTGTTTATACTTTACACACGCTAATTATCTATGACTTTCGGTTAAATCACTTTTAAGACTGGTGAAGTTTATGATTATAATGGAGCTGTTATTTGCTCTACTCACATCACGTACGACATCTAGGGGTTGGACTAACAATGCAGTGTCTAACAATGAATGTTTCACGGGTTTATCTCTCTATGGTTAGGTTTTGATGCAAGGTTGGGCTAACAATGCAGTGTCCAACAATGAATGTTTCACGGGTTTATCTCTCAATGGTCAGGTTTTGATGCAAGGTTGAACCAACAATGCAGTGTCTAACAATGAATGTTTCACGGGTTTATCTCTATGTGTTCAGATTCTGATGCGAGGTTGGACTAACAATGCAGTGTCCAACAATGAATGTTACACGGGTTTATCTCTCTGTGGTCAGGTTTTGATGCGAGGTTGGACTAACAATGAATGTTTCACGGGTTTATCTCTATGTGGCCAGGTTTTGATGCAAGGTCGAACTAACAATGCAGTGTCTAGCAATGAATGTTTCATGGGTTTATCTCTCTATGGTCAGGTTTTGATGCAAGGTTGAACTAACAATGCAGTGTCTAGCAATGAATGTTTCACGGGTTTATCTCTATGTAGTCAGGTGTTGATGCAAGGTTGAATTAACAATGCAGTGTCTAACTATGAATGTTTCACGGGTTTATCTCTTTGTGGTCAGGTTTTAATGCGAGGTTGGACTAACAATGCAGTGTTCAACAATGAATATTTCACGGGTTTATCTCTCTGTGGTCAGATTTGAATGCAAGGTTGGAATAACAATGCAGTGTTTAACAATGAATGTTTCACAGGTTTATCTTTCTGTGGTCAGGTTTTGATGCAAGTTTTAACTAACAATGCAGTGTCCAACAATGAATATTTCACGGGTTTATCTCTATGTGGTCAGATTTGAATGCAAGGTTGGAATAACAATGCAGTGTTTAACAATGAATGTTTCACGCGTTTATCTCTCTGCGGTCAGATTTGAATGCAAGGTTGGACTAACAATGACAGTGCCCAACAGTGAATGTTTCACTAGTTTATCTCTCTATGGTCAGGTTTTGATGCAAGGTTGAACTAACAATGCAGTGTCTAACAATTAATGTCTCACGGGTTTATCTCTATGGGGGTCAGGTTTTGATGCAAGGTTGAACTAACAATGCAGTGTCTAACAATGAATGTTTCACGGGTTTATCTCTCTATGGTCAGGTTTTGATGCAAGGTTTAACTAACAATGCAGTGTCTAACTATGAATGTTTCACGGGTTTATCTCTTTGTGGTCAGGTTTTAATGCGAGGTTGGACTAACAATGCAGTGTCCAACAATGAATATTTCACGGGTTTATCTCTCTGTGGTCAGATTTGAATGCAAGGTTTGAATAACAATGCAGTGTTTAACAATGAATGTTTCACGCGTTTATCTCTCTGCGGTCAGATTTGAATGCAAGGTTGGACTAACAATGCAGTGTCCAACAGTGAATGTTTCACTAGTTTATCTCTCAGTGGTCAGGTTTTGATGCAAGGTTTAACTAACCATGCAGTGTCTAACAATGAATGTTTTACGGGTTTATTTTTATGGGGTCAGGTTTTGATGCAAGGTTGAACTAACAATGCAGTGTCTAACAATGAATGTCTCACGGGTTTATCTCTATGTGGTCAGGTTTTAATGCAAGGTTGAACGAATGATGCAGTGTCTAACAATGAATATTTCACGGATGTATATCTCTGTGGTCAGGTTTTGATGCAAGCGGTTCGACCGGGGCCTGTCATAGAAGTCCTATTGACCAACAACTGTATCGGGGCTAAGAGCTCGAGGGTAAGTACCACCGTCAAAATTGCATTCTTGTTAAGTACTAGTAAGTTATTGAAACTTGAAACTAAGTACTGTACATACTATTTTTATAAGACGTAGTTTGGTGAACAGTAGACCTTGTATCTCCATGTTCTGATAAGATTTCTCTTTAGATCTCAAGTTGAAATATCTCCTATAATTCTCATTGGATTTGAAATGGATAATTTTCTTTGGTAATCAAGTTAGACATAAAAAAAACTAATACTATATTCAATAGCACATTATATTAATAGATAATATTGGTTTTTCACGCTATTCAAGACGCCAGTCTCACAATATTTATCAACATTAAACAAAAACGCCCTAGGTATTCGAAAGCTTGCTTATAAGTTTACTTTTAAATCATTTGAACTGAGCTATTAAACGATCAATCTTTCGAGAAGACGCCATATTTAAACGGGTAGCCATATTTAAAAACCATTTATATAATTCGTTTGGCCTATGTTAAAAGAATGTCTCTGCCAGATTTTGTTAAAATTATTCCACTCATTTAACAACTATTAAGAAACAGACGGAATGCCAAGTGGTCAAGTTAAAACAGGACCTCTTCTGGCCTTCCGGTGACCGGGAGATCAAGGGTGGAATCGCGGCCGGGTGTCCTGAGGGTGACTTTTTCCAAACGGTTTTCTCACTCTCCCTCCACGTGAACGAGGGTATATTCCTTCTTAATTATTCCTTTCTCCTCCTTTTACAATTTTATTAAATGCTCATCGCCCGTTTCAGTGGCAGCATTTTCTAAGGCGTCATTATCCCAATAAACTAGACTGCCGATGACGGGGGGGATCATGGTTCGATCCCGGTTGGGTGTACTGAGGATGGTTTTCCCTAAAGGGTTTCTCACTCTCCCTACGCAAATGTGGATACACTTCCTCTCTATTCAACGTATCTCATTCCTAACAAATTAGCATAATTAATACATAAGCGCATAACCCGATTGAGTAGTAAGACGCGGTGCTAAAAATAAATAAATACTCCTAAGAAATGGCGTAAAAGATGACATAAATTAGATGCTCAAGCATTTATATGAAAATAAACCATGAATATGAATATGAATATGAGAACGGTGAGGGTGGTTGGTATTCTGAGCAGTTGATTGAAATAGGGCTTAAGGCCCATTGTGTGCAAAATTCTCGCCTGGTTCTGTATTGCTTCGGTGTTTTTATTCCTAAATATATAGCAGAAAAAAAAACAGTGTGTTATATAGACTACGCGCCAATGTGATTTATTAAGAGGATGATTTGTATTGATCGTTCACAAGATTCCGACATGTTGGCTCTTAATGCCCACATGTCGGGTCATTCGATGGTGAGCTTTTCTACGAAGATGAAGATACTAGGTTTGATTCCTGGTGTGGCCAAAAAGTTTATCATTGGTGAAATTGGGGCCTCGTCTTTCACAGTGATGAACCGAAGACTGGATAGTGTGTCTGTTCAAGAGTTAGGGCCAGTTTCATAGTCAAATTTAGTACGCCTCAAGTGCGGTGCTACACTAAGTACATGACGACACCTACCTAGACCAGAATGGAATGGGCCAGTTTCCTATGCGAGAACGGACCATTCCATTCTGGTTTAGGTAGGTGTCGTCTTGTATTTAGTGTAGCACCGCACTTGAGGCGCACTAAATTTGACTATGAAACTGGTCCTTTGTTAGTATGTAAGTCGAGTGCTGATACGATCAGTTGGTTTAGAAAATACACGTTAAATGCCTTCGATAAAATTAATATGTAACCCAGGATTTTGAAACTAAAAGCGAGAAGGTTTTTGATTTTATTTTCATGTCCTTCCCCCCCTCTAGATGAGAGAAAATTCCCTCCTTTTCATCCTGTACGCCGCTCAGACCTTCCCCAGCACAGAGTTTGACTGGCAGACGGTGGCGGAACGCGTCGCAGCGTCGGCCGCTGACCCAAGGCGCCGTGTGAGACAGGCGGCGCTCGACGCCATCGCCGTACTCTCCCAGTTCGTGGCCCCCCGGTCTTTGGACCGCTCGCTGCGCAGGGTCGCGGAATCGTTGGCCAACGTCGAGACAAGAGACGCCTTCCTGACCGGCGTCCAAGCGCGGCTCGCCCGCCGCCAGCTGCCTTACGTCTCGCAGGACGGCTTAATCCTGTACGCGCTGCAGATCCCCGCATCCAGATGCAGCGGGAAGGTCGGGTTCCACAGCACGCCGGCAGGTGCGCTCCTAGCGTATACAATAGTCACGTGGGTAGTGGGTTCTATGAGTACTCGCAGTAGGCCTGCGGTATTTTGTAGGTGTTGCATCATGGTATCAGTCAATGTAAAGAGAATATAAGGTGGCGCCAGATGGAGAAATACACCTGATTGGCTGAGCATGTTACGTCACTCAGTACACAACCCAGCGCGTTACTTACCCAAAGCTATCTGGAAGACAAACTGAATTGTTTAAAGTCAGGTCACATTATAAACTTTAATGATAAATAAACCTTTAAAATCCAAACCAATGTCCAATTAACGTAATTATTCATTCCTATATTTAATTTTTTAATATGCATGTGTGGTTGTTTTAATATTAAAATATAACTTCCCGCTTCGATGGCCGCGTGGTCTAACACGCAGCTCTCGCACTAGAATAGACTGCCAATGATGGGGAGATTGAGGTTCGAATCTCTGTCAGGTTTACTGTAGGAGATGGGTTTTTCAACATGGTTTTCACTCTTCCTACATGCAAATGCAGGTACACTGTCTTGAAATATAGCCTTCCTCATTCCTAAAACCTCTAGCATAGTTAGTACACAAGCGTATAATCCGAACTGTTATTTATGCTGGGTTCACGCTCAACTTAACTTCAACTTAACGTAACGTTCACTTATAGTTCACTTATCGTAAAGAAAGCAGTGGGCTATCACGATTCACGTAACTCAACGTAACTGATTGAGCCAAACATCAGCATTCGAGAGCATATATGTTGATCTGTGATCTGTACTTGTTAACAGTGCTATCAGTGACAATATGTACTGTTTATTTTTGATAAATCTAATTACATTTCAATAGAATATTTGTCATTAAAAAAAAGCAGAGTGGCGCAGCTTGTGCGCGCACTAAGAGTGGGGAAGATTACTGTGCTTTTTAAAAATGATTTTCTTTAACTAGAAACTAGTCGAAACAATTACAAATGGTTAGACGAGATATTATCCAAAACATTCCATTATTTATAATAGGAAATTAAATCGGTTACTTTAGACATCGTTAGGGGCGTTAGGTGTGAAACACCTTGGTTATACCTGCAATCAACACAAGTATGGTTGTGTCTATATTATGAAAGGGTGTAACTCGTTAAAGTAGAACTAACACACATTTTACTACGAAGGTACGTTTGCCTCAACACAACGGCAATTTAAATTGGAAGCAATTATTAATTTAAGATTAATCAACAATATATAACACCACTCCTGCCTTGCGGCTACTAGACTTTAACCTAATGAACATCTAAAAGAATAATAGTCAATAATACCTAATTCTCGAAAGTTCTAGTTTATAGAGTTACAACGTTGGCAGTTAAATGAGCTAGCTAGCATGAGTTAACTCCATATTGAGTTACAAGTTACAAAGGTTAAGTTCCTAGAAGAGGAACTATAGGTTAACAAATAGTTAATGGCGAGCTACCAGGAATCTAGGTTGTAAAGATACTATGGCTGGTCTATTCCTAATTAGTACTGCCTGGTCTTTTATTAGTATATTTAAATATCAACACAAGTCTGAACACAGATTATTACACCAGCAAACAGTTAAACATTAACTAATTCAAAAGGTGCCCGAAGGAGGCCGGTTATAATAAATAATACCCCGCGGGCCACCATCCTGCACTAATAGCATACCCACGAGTTGATCACCGTAGAAAGATACACCAATAGGAATATTAGAGACTGGTATCAGTCAAAGACCCAACTAGGTCATGGAACAAAGCTCTAGATAACTTTATTTACACCAATATTAGATATAAAGATTTAAACTAGCCCAAACATGGCCATACAGTATAGGGCTTCTGGCTATTGCCCAGATGTCTAATCCCATGTCTTATAGATATAGAAAAACAATCAGAAACTCTGACATAATAAACTAAGTCTTATAGACATAGAAAGATAGAGCCAAACCTCTAACATTCAAAACTATGTCTTATGGACATAGAAAAACAATCACGAAGACCCTATATAAGATTACTATATTAAGTACTCATAGTCACAGACCTTACTTCATCTGCGACGAGGAGCAGAGACCAACGCCTCAAACATCGTTATCACCACTTGCTTAGTCCACTGGTCCTTGGTTCACTTCTACGTAGTTCCTTTGAAGAATCGTTACAATAGAATACAAAATGTGAAGCGAGGGATGGCTGTTTTATACAAGATGCACTGACGTATGATGAAAGGGACGTCCACTAGGAAAAGGGGGAGTGAGTTTCCAGAAACAAGCAGAAAGACAACTAGCGCTAGGTAACGACCACTGAGCACAGCACAAGGAAGCCACTCTAACATAATACCATAAAGAATTAATATTATTAATAACAATAATGCATCCTGTCCTCTGCCTCCTTCTTCAGCTTTCAGCACTTTCTTATAATTTCATTAGTTCATTGATTGGTAATCTTTTTAATTTACATCTACGGGGGACAGCGTGTAAGATGTCGTTGTGTTGAGCCTCCAAGAGACGTCAGCTGAAGCACTTTCCTCAAGTTTGGGCGTTTCCAGCAACACGATTTCACCGTGAGTTTAGATCTGCCACACAAGATTAGGATTTATCAGTTCTTGCATTATAATGAAAATCATATATATATATATATATATATATACATATATAAGGTATTTTGAGTGTACGTGCTAAGGGGCAATTAGCACGTTACAACTGTATCGAAGTTAAGTTTCACAGCTTCAGGTAGGCCTACACGTCATCAATCATGATTTTAAAAGTTAACTCTAGCTTGCATACACTATAAAAAATAATGAAGTAACGATACTATTAGCGAAACAGATGAAGTACTAAATAGCAGTGTTAACGTGATTGGCTGCCTAGATCACGTGATACCCCTCACGTCGCGTTAACGTATCGTTAAAGATCTCCCAAGACAACTCTTACTGTAAGTGAACGTTTAGTGAACGTTAAGTTAGCCACATCGTGATGGCTTCCATTTAAAAACACTAGGAGAACCTGTATGTTAAGTTACGTTAAGTTAAAATTAAGTTAACGTTAAGTTGATCGTGATCCCGGCATAAAACGCGGTGCTAAAATATATAATTGCGTATAACCCGAACGGGTAGTAAGACGCGGTGCTAATAATAATAATAATAATAATAATAAAATATATAATATATAGTTACTGTGTACTGGGTGAGGTAAGCAATGGCATAATCAAATTCAATTCAAGCTACCTTTCTATTCTCTTTGCATTGGTTTCAATGACCTATATATTATTATAACAACTAGACATGCATTTGTGTACACAATGTTTGAGCTTTCTCCTTTATTGTATTTCTTATTTAATACAAGTACTTAACAGTCAGCCACAATAATCGATCCCATTGGATAGGGAGTTCCTTCAATAGTTGCTCCATGGTTTCTTCAGTAAGGTACTGGCTTCGAGCCAAACCACGTGTGGGCACGCCATACTTCGGGATAAAACGGATCAACTCAACATTCTATGAAAAATAAAATATTGAAGCCATCGCAATATTTATACTACTTACTATACTTTAATTACTCGGAATATAATAATGTCAACTCTTCAAATATTAAATTCTAACTATAATTTCAACTATTAGAAAAAACATTTTGACTTTAATTACTACAATCTGAGCTTAGCTTTAAATATTAAAATTGATTCTTAAAATCAAATATTCCTAATATAAACTAGACTAGCTAATTTTAAACGTGGTGTTGTAATATTAATTTGGATTTTATTAGATTGTGGCGTCTCTTAGCTTGAACCAAAAACATCATAGAGCTATGTTCGATAGCCGTTGGAGTCTATATAAATATTTAAGTTAATTTTGTTCTATCATTTTATACACTTATTTGGTAGTTTTTAAATAATTAAAATGCAGAGGTAGCGAATGTATATAAAAAAAGTACCACTCAATGGAATTAAAATATTAGGTAAATGGTAGATTTTATGAAAATTATTTTCTTAGTTTTACTATCCGTACGAATTGTACCTACCATAAAGAATTGTTATTATTATTATTATTATTATTATTAATGCATCCCATCCTCTGCCTCCTTCTTCAACTCCCAGAATTTTCTTATAATTTCATTAGTTCATTGATTGGTAATTATTTTAATTTATATATATATATTATAGAGTGTGAACATAATAAATAAATCAGTAGAATAATGTTTTTCAACGGATTTTAAGGTGAGTTTGAAGGGAGCTCATCTTTAATTTGAAAATATTTATAAATTTAATAACAAAATATTTTATTTGGTAGCGATGTTTAGTCTAATTTTCTTAATAACATGTAATATCATGTATAACACACCATGTTAATACCAACAACAGATATTGACTCGCTTCCGTGGCTACATGGTCTAATGCGCGACTCTCGCAGTAGACTAGACAGCTGATGACCGGGCAGTTGGAGGTTCGAATCTAGGATGGGTGTATTAAGGGTGTTTTCCAAAAGGAGTTTCCACTCTCTCTTCATGAATATGCGGGTACACAACATCTAAATTTAGTCTTTGTAATCCCTAAAATCATTAGTGTAGTTAATACATACGTGTATAGTCTGAACAGGTAGTAAGATGCGTTTCAAAAAAGATATTAATATAAATTTTTTTTAATACAGATATAATATTTTGTCCAATCCCCACTACTAAGTTCATGATCAAGAACTGTTGATTTTACTATGTCTTCAAAATTAAATTTAACGTATCTTTCAAAGAAATCTTTTACATCTTATTTTAAACAAAACTTAAAAAAAAAAATGAAAACTACAGAAATACGAACTTTTATATCTGTTTCTTCTTAGACTGGCTTTAACTTGTTTTTCCACTCATAATTATTTAGATGAGAGGTTTTGGAAGCCAGCCACCATCTACCGGAGAGTGAACGTGAGTTCAGTTTGAAAAGTTCCTTCTTGTATTCAAGATTTTCGAGTGTAGCGGCATTTTGAAAATACATTTGTTTAAAATCTATGGCGAACGACCAAAATGATACATATATTATAAATACCTTGTTTTAAACCATTTTGTTCAAAAAATATAACGATGTTTTATTTATCACATTGGTGAACGGGACGTGGTACTTTGATGTGTGATACATTCACCTGTTAAATAAATAGTGATGCATAGTGATGAAAATTGCACTTAATGTTTATAGAACGATTCTTATTAGGATAATATCTAAATAAATACAAATCATTTAATTGTTTTTATATAATAATATAAACTATAGCTTTTTTATAACTATTGATGCAAACTAGTGATATTTTATTTTTTGAAGAAGTGTACCTTTACAATTTATATAATACTTTATTTTATTTAGATAATATATCTATATTTTGTTTAAAAATAATAAAAACATGTTTCAAGAAACATGTATAAGACGCAACCATCTACTCCCACCTTTACAAATGGGTGAGTTTTCAAAAACTCAATTTTCACCAAATTACAACTGGTTTCAAGTTTATCTTCCAAAATGTGATTGGACACACCTGCATTTGCGTGAAGAAAAAGTGGAAAAACATTTGGGAAAATCCACCCTCAGTACACTCTACCGGGATTCTAAACCTGATATCCAAGTCATCGGCAATCTAGTCTATTGCGAGAGTAGCGCCTTAGACCATGCGGCCACCGAAGTGGATGTTAAATGAAATTAATTAATATACAACATTTAACATTCAGAAGGTTAACTCATAAAGATTATAATTTCCAACCAATTAAAAAAATCGGAAGAACTGGCGTCATTTAAAATGGCTAGAAGTAAAAGTGCCAGGTTCCAGGTGAAAGTACTAAAAAATAACTAATGACATACAATATTTTATAATTTGTTACACTTGTTAATTTAAATTGGATGATTTTGCCATTGTCGTGTTGTGAAGTGTTTCCAGGGCAAGCATAGCTTAATAAGACTGTACCCTGTTCCTATTTTACATATCGTTCATAATTTTTGCTCTAAACACCTCACGCGTGAAATGTATTTCTTCGTTGATGTCTGAGACTAATGGCTAATGAGTGTCCTTTTGAATGATCAATACATTCACAGTTACAGTTTAAATTAACTCTGCTTACCCAGTTATCACGTTACGATATGTCATTGGCCTACACCATAATTCAGTATGGTTAAAGATAGTTTGGTTATTTGGGTGGGGATAATGCTCTCTATCTGGCCGTTCGATCTTAACCTAACCTCTGCTCTCCTGGTAATGGAGGAATTAATTTATAAGGTGGGGACACCATTAAGGTGAGTTCCATTATCCCCAGATTGTAGTAAGATACGTGAGAATGATGGTGGAAATCAGAGGGAACCCAACAGTTTAACGTGGGTTCCGAACCACGGTGGGGGCCTGGCGTTGCACACATTCTCAAAGCGTGGAGGCACGCACTTTTCCAGAGGTGAAGGAAACGTTTGGTAATGAGATAGATCTGTGCCGGCACCGGGATTTGAACACTGGGCCCCTTACACAGAGGTCTGACACCTTACCCTTAGACCACCAGGTCCCCCAATTTGATTACTTTTACCATTTGATTTTTTCTGAAACCCAAACCATTTCATCCATCTACGTTACCTACCTCAAACCTGTAGGCATTTGAGTTTACAACTTCAGCTAAAGGCAAAGTTTTCGCTATCCAAGCTGACCATGTGAAAGGGGTAGGTTTTAGGCAATGCACCCGCATTCTTCTAGAAATTGGAGTGGGGAATCACAACAACCAGAGTTGAGTTAAGCTGTCACACACCACTAGAACTGTTGGTGAAATACCGTACGTATGTTCGCAGGTGCTGACGTGGATTGGATCCTGGCCGGTTCGGGGTCGGTGTCGCCCGGTTCAGCGAAGTCACGAGGTCAACTGATGGCCGCCCAGAGGGTGGAGTCTCCCGGCAACTCACTGTTCAGTTCTTCCGACGTCTCCATCCTCTCCTCCAGGAACAGGGAAGGGTTAGTAACTTGAGATTTGGGGTATTGAACATGCACATTATGGACTTGCTGATTTTATCAGTAGATGACTTACAAATTAACTTAGCTTTAGAAGTTTTTTTTCCAAATGGTGGTACTTGTTACCCCAAAAGTACGTGAAGGATTTCAGGGGGTACACGACCGACCATAGTTTTATTAGTCATAAATCACATATTTCCTATTATAGTAAATTTGATAGACAAGCTAACGCAAATTTGGACATGATGTATTGTATTTTTTATAAGCTCCCTCCACCCTCCACCTACCCTTAATCTGTCTCGGTTTTGTTTAGTTTTTCGCTAAAACTTTATTAACATAAGGTACGAATATTTATAATTTACAATATACTGGGTAAAATTAGATTGATATTCAGGGTGTACTAAGACAAATTACTTTGAAAATAATTTGGTTCTAAAAAAGGATGAATATAAGTGTTAGTGGAGGTAGTTTCATGTTGGGGAGTTATATACCCTGTACTTATCACTATACATTGTTAGGGTAATTAAATCTCGCAGATTACAGTGGTAAGGACATGCTGGGCGACTGGAAGAATCTAAAACTCTGTTCAATGTATTGACTGGCTTAATCTAATGGGAATAGACCTAGACGCGGATGAGAGGATAACATTAGAATATACTCGAAAGAGATAGGGTGTAATGAGGTGGACTGGATAGAACTAGCTCAAGATAGGGATAGGGCGTAATGAGGTCGACTGGATATAACTATCTTAAGATAGGGATAGGGTGTAATGAGGTGGACTGGATACACTCATTTTAATATAGGGACAGTAAGCGTACTTTAGTAATTTCGAGTTCCTAATGCCATAGGATAAGTAAACACATTGGCTCGTCTCTGAGCCTCTTCAATTGGTTAAAAGTTTCTGACGTTTCCGCTACCTGTTGTCTCAGAGGTCATCTTCTGGCGTTTCCGCTACCTGTTGTCTCAGAGGTCATCTTCTGGCGTTT
>CABEEJ010000126.1:380681-421583 GCA_901482245.1 Timema douglasi
GTGATCCAACGGCCCTGATGGTGTCCAGCAGGATTCTGTATTTCTTCCAAGCGGCCCAGCGGATATATACCATGAGAACCCCACGTGATGGGGTGAAGAGGTGGGGAAAAGATCTTTTTTATTCTGGAACATCGACTCGCGTCGGCGAACATTGTTCACGGCGCTTTCAGTTGATTGAAGTTGGTTGTCCGGCGCGGAGCTCTTGCCTGAGGTCACGCCCAGCCAGTTCCCTCGATGTTGTTGTTTTCAGCGGGGCATCAGACTCGATGGAAGAGTTGGTGTAGAAGGTATGTAACCAAACACACAAATGTTATGGGCGTAGCATTCAACACTATTATTTCATTTGTTAACTCTTGACGACTTGTTTGTAACACAAAAATGTTCGTGTTTTACATTTGAACGGGGCTAAGCCAGATTAGCCCGTTACATAGTAATTCTACATTGGTCATGAAAGTTAATTAAATTGATATGTATTTTTATTATAAGCGAATTGTTTTTACATCTAAGGGCACATTTTTTACTTTGAATCATTTTTTATTGTCTATAACTTTTTTTAAGTGATGTGGTCTCATTGTATTGGGCAATTTTAGAGATATCTAAAATAATTTGTTGGTTTAGAAAAAAAAAAGAAGAAGAATATTACCTTGCTTGCAATAATACTGTCTCTAAAATACTCTTATATAATTATGTTGTATTTAACTTTTAGGTTATATATTTAAACATATTGCATACATATGTATATATACATAACCTGTGTCTGATAGGAAGAACAGTGTCTGATAGTTAATAAAACAATTTTAATATATTCATACATCAAGTCATGATATCTGCAGCTGTCACCTTTAATAAATATTATCAATACCTATAAAATAATACAAATAATATAGTAAAATGTTTGTCTGAATTTTCTAAACTGTTCTTCCAATCAAAATAAGGGTTTATATAATTATATATGCATACTACATATTTATATTAAATCACGTAAATATTGATATGGAGATTACGTCATATCGTGTAATGATTGGCTATCTTTAATATATTCAGCTTAGCTAATGTTGTTTTTATTCAACCACTGTTCAAATTATGATTTAATGCTCTCGTATGTATTGTTCATGGAATCGAACCTAAGACTTTGGACTGAGTAGGCAGACACGTCCATCTGATCTAAGGTGTCGAAGAGTATTAAATCATAATTTGAAATCTGTTAAAATTAGAGATGTCACGATACCTGTTTTTCTCGATTCCAATTATTAAGCTAAACCTCGATTTTTATATTCTCGATTCAGATCCTTAAGCTCAACTTCGATTTTTATATTCTTGATTCAGATCCTTAAGCTCAACCTCGATTTTTATATTCTTGATTCCGATTCTTAAGCTCAACCTCGATTTTTATATTCTAGATTACAATTCTTGAACATTATTTTTCATTATTTTTTCCAAGTATCAAACCTCATATAATTTTTTTTTAGATATTCATCACACCAAAAACTAAAAAACATTTATAGTAATACATTTTTTTAAATTTTAACTAAGAACAATATCAATTTTACCAAGTATTAAATCGTATAATCAAAACAATATTATAATTAGGAATTGCATAATAGTAAACATGTATGATTACCTATAAAAGAAGCCTCATTAAATCAAACCTTTGTAAATAAATGGTACGTAACTCCGCATGGACTTTCTCGCCCCATCGTTTAAAAATTGAGATATTTACTCAAAACTCGTAATATATGTAAAACTAAATAATATACACTAGCAAACCCAAGCATAAATTGCATTATAATTATCTAATTTTTTTTTTAGTCCCGGTTTAAATTTTTATAATTTTGTTTTTAAATAATTAATGTCCTCATTTGTTTGTTTGGACAGATAAAAAGGATCAATGTTGGGTCCACAAGGGTCAACACTTCGTATTAAAATTTCAATTTCCGGTTAAAATTTTCGACATTTTATTAGGTGTTCCAAATATTCATTCCATCACATTGCTATTAAATTCCTCATTTATAAATTTTGACCAATAAAAAATGTAAATATTGACTATTGAGTCTAAAATGGATATAGATAATTGTTGTACAAACATTTTTTCTAAGAGGTTTAAGGAAAAACAACATAAACTTTTAGATACTTACTTATATTCAATTAATATATGGCATTGGAGAATTATTTCGTTAAAACTTAAGTAGAATCTCTTTACAACTAAAGCTCACAAAATTGTATTAATATATTTGCCAATATCTCAGAAACTTTTGGATTCATAAAAATATATTTCATATAAATGTTTTATTATTTTTAATTTTACTACAATTTTGCAATGATAAGCTATTTAGTATCTCAAATAGTTGCGGAGATACGGAAGTTTCTGATTCTGTAAAGTACCCTAAAATTCATTTTCATGGTAATATTAAAGTAGCCAGTTTATTTATAATCTTAATCAACACCTAGATACGAATTTTAATCAAAGACGTTAGAGCCGATTTTGATAAAATTGATTTTTTTCTCTTTTCACCCTTTCTTAAACTACTCTTAATTTTAAGTTTAAACAGAAAACAGACAGACGTCATTGCAAAGACCACTTTTTAGGGTTTGGAGGTCTTGAGACGTCAACATACATCAACATTTCAAGTCAGATTTTCTTTTGTGTTCGAAAAGTTAAAAAAATATATAGACCCTATATTTACATATAGCTTGAAAGTTATTGGTTTTATAAAAATATGCTTCTTATAAAATATTTGTATTATAAAGAGACCTACATATTTGTAACGAAATGTAATTTAATATCTCAAATAGTTTAGGAGGTATTATATAAAAAAAGATATTTTATACATAATACCGGAGCCCTTTAATTAATTTTGCCAAAATATTGAGAGGAACCACTTTGTTTGGTATATTTATAAATGTTTAGAAATGAAATTCAATCAAAATCGTTAGAGCCGATTTTGAGAAAATTTACTTTTTCTCTTTTTGCCCTTCTGTAAACTACCCTTAAATATAGGGTTAGATATCAAATTCAATAAACCCTTCGGGGCAACTCTATGAAAACCCTAGATACCAAGTTTTATCCCGATCGGTAAAATAGTTTACGCTCTATTTGGAGGTACAGACAGACAGACATACAGAAAGATAGATGGAAAATCAAAAACAACTTTTTTGGATTCGGGGGGTCATGAAACGTCAAGATTCATCAAAATCTTGAGTTCGATTTTTTTGACAATCATAACTCTTTCTATACCTGTAAGATAACGAGAAAGTAGAAATAAATAAAAATGTTATAATAAACAGTTGTTGAGAAAATAAGTCTATTCAATTAACCAAACAGGATCGTTAAATGAAAGTGTACGGTTTTTAATTAATGCCATTGGAAAGAAAACTTACGTACTGTACTGGTAGCAACTTAAAATACTTAAGTAGGCCTATTTGAAAATAAAAACCTTTTCTGTAGTTATCATTTGTCAAATAAAAGAGATTAGCTTTGTAAAAACAGTTAAAAACATTTTTTTTATTTATATTTAATAATAATTGTTATTGTAAAGAAAATCTAACGGGACTGATACCCTACCACCCCCTCAATGTGAAACTTGGACTCGACCATTACAACACATGGTCGCTTTAAACGTAAATCTCACAATCTCATAGATTTGTAAACGCACTAAAAGAAATCAAAACTGAAAATCCAAACAAAAAATGCAAATAAACTCGAAATTAATCAAATAAATTGTAGATTTTATAAAGGAAAGAAGAAAACAATTCACACGTTACAAAAATTTTAATGTCTTCCGCCATAAATGATCCTATGCACGTTAGCTCGCCAGAAATTAATGATGTATTTTGGCAACAATATGTATTGAAGTAAAATAAATATAATGTCTTTTCGCTCTATTTTTATCAACTACGTCGATTTTTTTTCTATTTTTATTAAACTTGTCTTATTCAAAGAGCTAAATAAAACATTATAAATTGAAAATGACAAAGAATATAATTACAAAAGCACGGCCATCCTAATTTGATCAAAATATCGTAATTTTCAATATAACACGTTGTGATATATCAATTAATGATAGATATATTGATATATTACGGAAAAATGCCATCCCTAGTCTACGTATTATATATAGATTGTTTGTTTAGAATCGATTGATGTAATCTGACAGTCTCACTTAACTCGTACGTTAATAAAAGTATGTCAAAGTTGTTAAGTTTTTACCTCTTGTTATTGTCATAATGTCAGGTCGTATTATATTCCCGGTTGTAGCCTATTATATTCAGGTCATTACGGTAAATTTACAATTTGCCGGCATTTAAGTGAAACAGCAACTAAACTAATATGAGAGATAATCGATTATTACCTAATTCTGAATGTTGCCGTTTTGTTTAGTTGCCAGTTTTATTGAAAACTAAGAATCGAGTAGCAAGAACCATATCGATTATCGATTCTTTTGATACCAGTAAGAATCGAGGGTATCGAGGTATCGAATTTGACAGCCCTAGTTAAAATTAAAATAAAATTAGTCAAGATGAAGATTAAAAATAAACAATCAACACACGATATGATGTAATCTCCATATCAAGATCTACGTGATGTAGGATATATACACATTTATTTATAGGTTTACTCTAAAGAAAATACATAACACCGAATTTATTTTTAAAGTATTTGTTAGTTGTGATAATTTAGTATGGTGTTAATAACGGGAATAATATACTTTAACACCATTTTTCATATAATACTAATACTATTTTAACCTAATGTGCACTATCAGATTTTTTAAAACCAATCTCAAATCCATGTGAATATAACTAACACTTGGTAAAACGTACCCTTAGAGCATGGAATATCTCTTACTAACCCTGTCCGCAAATAATTACACTGATTGGACCCGCTTCAGTGACCGCATGGTCTAAGGCGTAACACTTGTAATAGACTAGACTACCGATTACAGGGAGATTGGTGTTTGAAACTCCTTCAGGTGTATCGAGGGTGGATTTTCTCAAAATGTTTTTTTTACACTCTACCTCCACGCAAATCCAGGGTACATTACCTCTAAAATCAACGCTCCTCATCCTTAGATCATTACCGTAATTATTATGTCATATGCGTATAACACGAACAAATAGTAAGATGCGGTGCAAAATTAAATTGAAAAAACAAACAAACTATTATCATGAGATTCGAATATCTACAGTTAATTCGTCACAGAAGTGGTGGTAACCGACAGACAACAGAACATATTATAGCAAACATTGGTTGATAGTCGCTAGTGTTGACCTGTATATGGACATAATTATTGTTTTCTTAATAATAATATATTGTCAATCAAAGTGTTAATAAACACTTTTAATAACACTACCCTAAGGATTACCGTATAATTTGGTTTTTATATAACCTATTGAAAGAAAAATATTAATAATAAAACTATTATATTTTGTGTTTCATTGTTGTGTCAACAAGAAATATTCTCGTCCATTAAATAATGAACCAAAACATATTATATTCAAACTTGTATCTTCTTATAATTGGCCATAAAAATATGTTTTTTTTATAACTTAGAGCAAGATACACACATAATATTGGTTTCAAATTAAATAATAATAATATTTAGCACCACGTCTTACTACCCGTTCGGGTTATGCGCTTTAAGTACTAATTACTCTAATGGATTAGGAATTGGTAAGGTTGAATAAGAGGAAGTGAACCCGCATTTGCGTGGAGGGAGAGTGGTAAACCATTTAGGAAAAACCACCCCCAGTTCACCCGACCAAGATTCGAACCTCGATCTCCCCGTCCTCAGCAGTCGAGCTCAACACGACAAGCGCGTTAGCCAACTACGCCACCGAGGCGGGTTTCAAATTAAAACATTTTTATTTTGTAAACACATGCGCATGAATACAACCGAACACCGTTTGTATGATTTCATCAACGGCCTCCTTTTCCTAACTTTTGACTGGTTCACCATCTTAACCTGTGAAAAGACGCAGCATTTTAGAAGTTTTCTTTTGAAAAAGGTTTTTAAGTGAACTATAGAGGCTGCTTCCACAAAAAAAAGTCCAAAAGGTTATTTTCATAAGTTTGTATTTTAGTAATGTAAAAACGGTTAAAAAAAACATTATTAAAAAAAATTGTTTGCTGTGAAATTTTGGACTGCCAAGTGTGACAAAAAATCAGCACATGGTCTGACGAAGGAATGCATGTAGTTAATGGGTCTAACAGGCCCATTGACGCGCGCTAGCAAAACCTCTTTTTTTTTGTTAAAATAAACAAAATACTGGTCCAGTAGCAACGTTTAGTTTGATTCTCTTCCCACGGTGATATCGACAGTTGTAGGATATCTGTCATGAGTATAGCGGCATTAGACGACCAACTCTTTGATTAAAAGAAAACGTTATCATTAAATTCCAGGACACCCTTGACAGATATTAAACAATTTCTGATATCAACGTGTGAAGAGAATTAAACTAAACTTTGCTACTGCAGGAATATTTAATTTAATTTAGACAAAGAAATGTTTTGTTATAAAACAACAAATTCACCGGAATTTTCTCGCGTACCCTTTCACCTCACCTTGGTGACCTGACGGTCTAGGGGTTGGGTGTCAGACTTATGTGCTGGGGTCGGGGGTTCAATCCTTGGTCCTGGCACAGATTTATCTAATTACCAAACCCTTCCTTCACCTCTGACAAGACGTGTATTAATCACAACTTGTGAATGTGGGGAATGCCAGGCCTCCACCGTGGTTCGGATTCCACGTTAAACTGTAGGTCCTACATTTCCTCTCACAATCACCCTACCATTACACATTAGCGTAAGTGCGTATAACCCGAACGGGTAGTAAGACAAGGTGCTAATAATAATAATAATAATAATAATAATAATGATGTAATCTCTAGTCAAGGTATGAAAAATATAGCTGTCACCTTCCTGTCCCCGGTGAACCACTCCAAACGAGCTCGACGCTTTATCTCACATGCTCACATGCGGGTTTGTATCTCTTTAACAAATAAGTTTGTATAGCGGTTCACACACCTCATTACGACCCAGAAAGCCCAGGATCAGACCTGACAGGTGACAATTGATGTGTATTTGTCTCCGTTAAAACTCCACGGTGTGATCACGCAAGCGAGCTACACCGACCGAGCGGCTGCCACCTTTAACGGTGTTAGTGCCAACGTTTGTGGATAGAAGGTGTCATGTGGTCAACACAACTAACCCTCCAGCCGTTTATTTCAGTCAAGTAGTTCCTCATTTGTCCCCACGAGACTGAGTTTGACCCCCTTCCAGACCCACTTCTACACAGACAATTCTGAAAACGCTGGGGTTCAAACCTGAGACCTCTGGATATGTAGCCAGACACTCTAACCACTAGACCACAAAAGCAGCCATAAAATTCTGTAACATTTACTAATCCGTAGTATCCAGGAGAAAAAATAATTAAGTCAACTTTCTTGCGTGTCCTAATCCCTAATCACGGGGGTAGTAAAAATACCAATGGGAGTTCAAGCGTTTTGTGATTTAACTGAAAATATAAGCTTAAGACTTTTTTAAAAAAAGAACTGAAACACTTTTTGTTATGATATTGGTAGCCCTGTCATAATGGCATCCATACATTCACAGATTGAAGCAAATTATTATGTAAAGTAAGAATCTGTAAGTATAAAATACAAACATATTTTTTGTGTCAAAATTGATAACATTTTACGCTATTATTATTGTTATTTTATTGGTATTGATAATATATATCAAAAGTGACAGCTGCCGATCATATGATTTGATGTATGAATTTATTAAATCGGTTTTAGTAACCTTTATGACTATCAAACAGGGTCCTTTTCACGATAATTCTATCATGTTCAAGTTTCAACATCAGGGATTGTTAACGAATTAACGACATCAGTTTCCGAATGATCTAGGGCAGGGATGGGAAAATCTGCTTACAGGAAGGAAAAATGAAAAGAAAAAAGATATATATATATGTATTTCTTAGCGGAACAAATACTTGAATTCATTAATTTTTCTTCTAAATTAAGTTCAAAAAATGATAATCACATATAATATACTGACATGAATAAGTTTAAATATATTGAGAATGCAAAACAATCATAAATACCTTAGGTGTTTATTATGTTTTTAAGTTTGGTGTAGATTTATATGTTTGGGTGTGAGATGAGTGAAACTGTGAATGAGCCCCCAGTATTTTTTCGCAATCTGGTCCATGGGGAAGTTTCTCAAGAAAAAAAGACAGATGCTCTTCAGTAAGTTTACTTTCAAATCACTTTTCCTAAGTTTCGTGGTTTAAAACACTTGTTCGCATGAATATGAGGATGCAAACACAGTCGTATATTTTTAGGAATGATCTACCAGCTTTGAAAATGTCGATTTTTTATATAGTTTATAAAAATTCAGTTTTGTTGTGTTTAAAAAAAGCGTGTTTCATAATGCAAAACATTTAAATCATTTATCCCGCGGGCCAGATTGAACACACTGCCTGCGGGCTGTAGTTTGCCCATTCCGGCCCTAAGGCGTCACTCTCACAAAAGACTTAACTGCTGGTGACAGGTAGATTGAGGGTTCGAATCAAGACGTGGTATACTGAGGTTTAAAAAAAAAGGTCTTCCGCTTTCCGTGAAAATGCGGATACATTTAATCTAAATCCAACCTTTCTCATTTCTAAATTACTAGTGTAATTAATAGGTCTTCATACACTTATAACCGGAACTGGTATTAAAACGCGGTGATACAAAATAATAAATATTTAGGCTGTAAGGATGAAAGTATTTTCAAGGATATACACCCACACAAGGGTGAAGAAACAGTCACATGCGCGAATAAAACCACTACCACAGTGTCTGGCTGGTATTCAAACCCTGACTTCAATGGTCACCAAGTGGAGTACGAATATATTTATTTAATTAAAATATACCCGCTCCGATGTCCACATGACTTAAGGCGCGCCACTCTATCAATAGACTGGACTGCCCATTACGGGGGAATCATAGAATCCCAGATGGATGAACTGAGGATTTGTTTCTAAATAGTTTCCCACACTCTCTCCCCGCAAATGTGGGTACATTTACTCTAAAATTATATCTTCCTCATTCTAATCCCACTAGTTTAAGGTGGGATGGAAAGGGACGTGAGAAAAAGCCAGTGTTTTTGCAGTTTTTTCCGAAATAAATACAATATTGTTCCAGTACAAACACAAAATTTAATTTTCTTTACATGCTAACCTCAAAACTTCTTTAATATCTGTCAATCTTGTCCTAGAATTTAATGACAACTTTTTCTCTTCTTTTAAAATGTTTGTTATTGGGGACCGGGTCGTCTAGGGGTAAGGTGACAGACTTCTGTGCTGGGGGTCTGGGGTTCAATCCTCGGTCCCGGCACAGATTTATCTGATTGCCAAACCCTTCCTTCACCTCTGACAAGACGTGTATTAATCACATCTTGTGAATGTGTTGAATGCCGGGCCTCCACCATGGTTCGGATCCCACGTTAAACTGTAGGTCCTCCATTTCATCTCACAATCACCCTACCATTACACATTCGCGTAAGTGCGTATAACCCGAACGGGTAGTAAGACGCGGTGATAATAATAATAATAATAATAATTGTAATAATAAACACTTTAATTAAGTAGTGATGAGGAAGCTATAATTGAGATGAAATGTACCCGAATGTTTCGTGGAGCGTGAGAGTGGGAAAACTATCTTCATTCCTCAGTAGGCTTATATCCAACCGGTATTCGAACCCTGACCTCCTCGTCACCGGAAAAACCAGTCCAGATGAACCAGGCATTTAGTCTGTACGCCCATCAATGCGGATACCCACTGATAAACCGATTGGTTCAGAAAGGGAACGTTGATTTCCCCTAATTAAAAAAAACACTAACACTAAATTGTAATAATAATGTATAATGAGGCAAACACAAGTTGCTATGGATGCCGTCGAAAGCGCACGTGTCGTTCTTTCTCAAAATATCCAATACTCACCCCTCTTTTATCCACTTTTGACCTTTAGAAAAACTTGTAGCGCATTCGCCGTTATATTGAAGGTTAAACTCATCATCATAAGCGCGGTACCACTGCGAGCCAGTGGCGAAGAGGGGAAGAATCAAAAAGGGGAGGGAGAAAACAGTATAGAACCGTCTCCCCCTTCCCTTTTCCTAATATCGATCCCTTGTACCCCTACACAGTGGTATGGCCTGTCCTTATGTACGGTCGCTGTGTTTGTCCAATACTCAATACTAAGCTTTAAATATCGTAGGGTGAAGTTCTGTTAAGATTCGTGAATTTATTCAGTGGTGACGAGTATTTTTTAATAATTGTACGCATGAAATTTTTTTTTTCCATCTTAATCGTTCACACATTCGTTTAAAACATATTTTAATTACATATATACCGTTAAAAACTACTTCTACCGTAATACATGAGACGAGATTCGAACCGGTGACTTTTGGAAAAAAAAATACAGAAAGAATAGACATAAATTCGACGTAGGTCAAAATACTGATTTAGGTGAAAGTGTTAATTTAAAATTTGAAAAAATAAGACGAAGAAAATATATGGTCTAATCATTTAATTTAATCGTGATAGAATAATAAATTACGATAGCTTATTCCATAATTTTCTAAGATAACGAAATAATTTTCGCGCAAATATTAAACTTCTCTTTGTGATGTTTCAACGTTCCGAATAGTTTTGTTAAATTGTTTCGGTTTTATTATTTTAATCACAAATTCACGGAAGAAAGATAATATTTGCGTTGTCAAAAATATGGAATTTTCTTTAAAAAAAAGTATTAAAAAAGAAGCCGAAATTATTTTTAAGTGTCTGTCATCTTAGGTGTATATTTATTTTAATTGTATACGTCTATTTTACATTCTGTGGTCCCTTGGTGAAAATTTGTTTTATTGACTTAGTTGGAACCAAGTATTTTATTACCTTTTCTGCTGTACAAGACTTAAGACTGACGTTAACTAAGACAAACGACCTTTGAGGTGAATTATTAACGGTTTTTAATATCGATTAGTCTGACAAAGTTTATTATCAAGTGTTAGACAAACTGCAGGAAATTACAGCTGCCGCCCCATAAAGTGTGAATTATGCTCTTAAACTTTGGATCGACGCAATAAATTATGCAATTGCGGTTTCGCATGGGCAAAAATTTGCGTAAGAAAAATAAATAGTCAACTTCAAACATGTTGTTGTGTCGCATTGTTGGGTATCGTCCTTTCATTTTTGCAACTTTTAAGGTAAGTTTATATTCAACATTATTTTAATAATTTATATGGTTCGTTTTATTTGATCTCATTTAAAATAAACTACAGTAAATAAAATGATAAGGAATGTTAAATGTTGAATTTATATTATGTTAATATTTTCAGCTATTCTGCACATACTGCATATACTAAAATATTAATATTTTCAAAAATGATCTTTCTTGTGTATATACACGGATAATTTTCGTAGCGTATATCTAAATATATATCTCTGCGAGTCTAGATATATAAAGAGAGATAATTTTTGCTACATATACTATTCGAATTCAAATAGAGGAATAGTTTTGTAAAGTGAATATTTAATTAAATTACAAAAAGAACCCAAATATATATTCAAACTCAAACATGATTTTTTTTTATAAAAGAGATAGTTTAATATCATTTTAAAGTACTCATCTATTTTTATTACTATGCTTTTAAACAATATTTTTATATTAAACTATTATTTATAAATTTTAAAGGTTATGTTGCACAATACTAATTTTTTATTTATAGAAAATGGGACCACTTTTAGGTATCTTATTATATTTTAAATATTTTTCTTATTTTTATGAAAAATAGAACATGTTATATAAAAGCAGTTAAACATATGTGAATTATGGTTATTTTAAAAGCATTACATCATAGAGTAGAGAGAGAGTCGACAATTTGTGCTAATTGGTGATCGACCCAGTCCTAACTATCGATTTGTCCAAATTTTCAAAAATAATATACCTGTACCAATAATTAAAAAATACGTATAGAACGGATACTTACTAAAACTCAGTGCTAAGGTAGAAACATTTTCACTTTATTCAAATAACGAACCTACACATTTTGTTGTTGTTAAGTATAACGAATTCTAAAGTAATATATTATTATTATTAGCACCGCGTCTTACTACCCGTTCGGGTTATACGCACTTACGCTAATGTGTAATGGTAGGGTGATTGTGAGATGAAATGGAGGACCTACAGTTTAACGTGCAATCCGAACCACGGTGGAGGCCTGGCATTCCCCACATTCACAAGATGTCTTGTCAGAGGTGAAGGAAGGGTTTGGTATTCAGATAGATCTTTGCCGGGACCGAGGATTGAACCCCGGCCGCCAGCATAGAAGTCTGACACCTTACCCCTAGACCGCCAGGTCACTAGTAATATACTAAGGAAAAAATCTACCAATGAAAAAAGTATTTTTTTTAACAAGGTGCAGTTTTTGGCGGCCATATATTTAATATTGATACCATTATGGATATTTTTATAAATAATATTTTTTTTGGTAATCCGGATTACTAAAAAAATCCATATTTTTGGCGTCCGAATTATCAACACAATACTGTATATTTTATTATGTCGTGTGACATTATGCCTTGACTTTCTTACAAATGGACATTTGAGGCACCTTTAGAAAAACACAAAACACTGCCCCTTTTCCTCTGATGAGTTTACACACTCATTATACTAATTGCGCCTGGACAACATTGACTTGGATTTTAAAATAATATTTTTTCTTGTTTCTTATTCTAGATAGACATATGCTTCCATAGACTTTTATAAGATACATCCTGGCAGGAATATTTCTAAAGGTCATTTTCATGACCAAGCCAAATAGCCTGAGTTTTAGACGATTTATAAAAAAATCTTTAAAAAAAACTACTTTGATATCAAACGAATGATGTTGTGACATTGTCAGACTACTTTTAAAATTATTTTAAGAATTCATGGATTTGTTTCATAGTTATATCATTAAAAATCGCCGAATAAAACGTAAACATATTCACTTAGAAAATCATATCTTGATATTTTATTGTTACGTCACAGTTAGGCAACGTCCTTAAAAATATTTTAAAAGTAGTTCGGACAAATAAATAATTTCAACTGAATTTTGAACACGCATTCTTATAACATCCTTGATAAATGATTATTTTGTTCGTGGAATATAAAATACCCAGTTAAAAAGTCCCCTCAATAAGTCCCCTAAGGATAATATATAGTAGATATCCTGTAAGTGAATATTTACAATGAAGAAGATGAGGACACACGTAAAAAAAATTAAATAACATCTCAAGAAAAAAATATATTCATTTTCATTTGAACTACGGTAATAAGTTTTATTTTAATTGTGTAAATTTGTGAAAATCTAATTCTAACCCAGTTTTAACAGCCATGTTTGGTAGAAACAGGGCACATAAAAAAAATATTTATAGTAATGTAAATTATGGATTCACTATTTTGAAGGATGTGACTTCAATAAATTATGTCTTTATATTTTGTAAATTGATGGTAATTTTTCCAGACGCCAAGATGGACGACCCGAACTTTCTGTCGGTAGTCCGTAGCGTTGCTATTAAACGAGACATATCGAATGGGTGACCTGGGTTTCGGACGATATTCCACGAACAAGTCGAGGAGATTCAGATGGTCTGACACAATAGACTACCAATTTCCTCAGCTCAATAGCAATGCGCTAGAGAGTCAAACCAGGGCTCAGACATTCGGAAGACTCATTCGTTTCAACTTGACATGTGTATGTTGATGCAGTAATTTTGTTGTTGTTAATCAACTTAAAGTGGGAGTTTAGGGTACGCGAGAAAAGGGCAGTGTTTTTTGAAATTTTTATAGCTAAACATTTTGTTTTTGTTCAAATTAAATCAAATATTTCTTCAGTTAAAACCTAGAGTTTAATTATTTTTTTTCACACGGTGATATCAACAGTTGTTGAATATCTGTCAAGGTTGTCCTGGAATTTAATGACTTTATCTTCATTTAAAAAGTTTCTCATCTAATGTCACAATGCTCACGATAGAGATTCAACAACTGTTGATATCATCATGGGAATAAAATTAAAATCTATGTTCCTACTGGATCAATATTTGGTTTATTTTGGCAAAAAAAAGTTTTTCTATAAAACTTTACAAATATTGCCCATAACTCGAGATCTTTACAACGCTACCTTAAATCTACGAAGATACGCTTTGTATTCATAACATATCCTACGTTTTCTACAGTCTAATCTTCAAAGTAAGAGTCATTTAGAAAATATAATATCTATCAAAAATGAAATCCACGTATCACGTGACTTTATGTATGGATATGTGAAAGTAGACTTAATAACTTTTCTAGCTGTTATATAAGACTCTTCTTATGAAAATTGGACTGTAGCCTTTACATGTAGGATAATTATAACATTAGTTTTCCAACACATCTTACTACCCGTCTGGGCTAATGGTATAAGGCTTCACTCTCATGTTAGACCGAGAGGTCAGGATTAGAATCACGGTCAGGTCTATTGAGGGCTGTTTTCTCAAATGATTTCCCATTCTCCTTTCGTGCAAATGCGGATAAATTACCTCTAAAATGCTTCCTTCCTCATCTTTACCCCATTAGAGTAATTATCATATATACGTATAACCTGAACAGCTAGTAAGCAGGACGCTGTGATAAAGAAAACTACGCCAACGGGGAAGGAATAAGGAAGACAGAATTTGTGGGGATAAATAGTGGGATACTGTATAGGATAAAAACACTCTCAGTTGACTCGTCTGGGATTCAAACGCTGACCTCCACATGAACGATAAACCAGACGAGACGAGCTTGACGTTTATTCCACATCCCCGCTGACGCATGTAACATGATACAAAGCATGGTCTAGATCTGTCCATCCCAAAATTTTGTCATTCGCTCACCCCTTTTGGGACCATGGTCTAACAAACTTACCCTTTACAGTTCTTTAAAAAAATAATTAGAGGGGAAACAAATACATGCTATCTAACGGAAAATAAACGGTCGTTTCAAGTTTCAATAAATCTTTAGTTTCACATTAAAAAATATCCGTGACTTATGGAAATACCTTATTTAGAAAATCTTTGACATCGCGTCAATATCTGTGTTAATATGTTTATCAAATTTATTATTAATACAACTTAATAGAACGTTGCATACCCCCTTAAATATTTCTCATACGCATAGTACAGTTAGGAAAAAACCGGTCTATGTTAATTTGTAAAGAGTGTACCTTTAGATACAGTGTGTATGTTGACGCACGTTAGACTCACAGAGAGAAGTGGTAGTTTAAAAAATAATATCAAACAAGAAATTGGGTCGACAGCCTTGTCTAGCCACCCAAACAACAGACGAGTTGGGCGGTACAGCTTTTCAACAAGGGGCAAGCAAAACAAATCTCTTTAACTTATAAGATTGTCTTTTTAGAATCCTATAGTTTTCATAGGAGGAACGACTGATGTAATGGCCCCCTAAGATTTGGGGAAATTTGTAATACAGTATACAAGTATTGCACCAAAATTATTCTGGTTTTAGGTACCTAATAGGTTTATTCATTGTGTACTTCTACAATACATTTTTAATCACAAAAAGCCTTTTAATTTTAAATACGTCCCTTATAAAAGATGTAGAGCTTTCTTGAAACCAAACGCCTGGATAGTAAGTTTCATTCTTCAGTGGCTATCACATATAGGGATGTATTAAAAAGTGCCACCACATCGAGGTGATGTATCAAAGGGTGCCGCCCCAAATCACATGTGCCACCACATATATAGGCTGTATCAAAAGCTATCACCCTAGTAAAAAGATTGATACACACTATTGTAGCCATAAATCATCTCAACTAATCCATGTTAAGCTATCAACCATTACACAATCAGCGTTCGAAGATGAGGCTTACACTTTTAAAAAAACCCAACATATTAATTTGTTAAAGCTCTCATATCAGTGGCCGAATTGTCTGTAGTATCACTCGCAATTGACCGAACTGAGTGGTCAGGTTTCGAATCTTAGTTAGGTGTACTGAGAGTGTTTTTTCTCCTAACTTATTTTCCATCCAAGCAAATCCGGCTACATTTCCTCTAAATTCTACCCTGTTTATCCCTAGCCCATGGGCGTGAATATTTGGATATCCCTAACGGGTAGTAAGACGTGATTCACACACACACACACACACACACACAAAAGTAAATCAAATATTTATGTATCACTAATGTATGAGACATAATGGGCATTTTTTAATTATTTATACGAAAGAATTTATCGGTAGTTACTAAATAAATTCACTCTCATCTTGTAGACTTATGATTACTTATAAATAGTACTAATGGGCACTGTAGTTGTGGGTCCTGTAGCTATAAACAAATACAAACTGTGGATCATGTTTGTAAATTATCCAGGAGGTGTTTATTTTTGTTTCAGGATGATCAACGACCGCGTGGTTCATTATGGTCATCGGACTTGACAAATTCGGGACCAAGCCTTTTGTCTACGTCACACGGTTGGTATCAACACTATTTAAGTCTTACTCATATAATTAATAGAGCTACCACAATATATACAGTGCGTTCAGAAACTCATGGCCCCAACTGCACCTATAGTTTATTTGAACCAAATTAGTACAACATCCCACTACACTTACATCCAGCAACATATTTTAATATAGTTAAATTGTTTACAAAGATTCGGCGTATAGCACCGGGATAACAAATCTGTTCAAGCATGCGTGTACAACAAGTTGTATAGGAGCTAGGGGCGTGACACTGCATATGTAATAATGGCAAGCACTTTCTGTGATGTAGGACCGTTAATGATAGCCCTCAGAACGTATTCACATTTATATATGGGCTAGTGTGTTATTAGTGTGTTCTGGTGCCATGCTCCAAGATGTCAAGGTGTGCCGTGTCGTGCGCCTAATTCCTATGCAACCTTTTGTACACGAATGTTCACGCAGCTTTGCTCTCCTGGGACAATACGCCGAAATTTGAACACAATTTAAATGTATTGGCATATTTTTTCTGATGTAAGTGTACAGGGATTTTGTATTATTTTTGGTTCAAACAAACTACATATTCAGTTTGGGCGTTGAGTTTCCGAACACCCTGTATATAACAATGCTTCTCAACATGAGGGTCCACAGCCAAACACCTGATTTTTTTTTCAGAACTGTTATAATGATATGCCTCCTAACATAGTGTTAAAAACACATTAGCATGAACCGGACTTTGATGACATAGGGACAAAAATTCGTAATGAATGCATATGTTTAAATTAAACATGCACTTTACAAATGGAAACCAAAACATATATATTCAACTAGCTGAATCCCCGTTCTTCGTACGGGATATTGTGTTATTATTTATTTTGAGAAAAAATTGAGGAATTTTTGTTTGAAGCTTAATGGCGTGGTTCTTAGCGCTCGCTACCCGAGAAACACCGCAAGGAGGTGACCTTGTATCGTTTCTCATGGGGAGTTTTATTTTCGGCAGGCCCCCTTGCCTACTGCCTGGGGCGTTATCAGCTGAGCGTGGTTGTACATGTCTCCCTCCCGCCTCCTACCACTCCCCATCGCCATACACCACCCCTGGCCGGGCCCTCTCACTCACACAAACTCTACAAACACCACAAAATTCAGCCTAATATAAACTACAGATTTATACCGTCGCTTTTGGAGTTGCATATTAAAACGTAAACATATTTTAATTATTGTCTGTATTCATTTTTTTCCACCCCTTAGAAGCATCTAAGGGGTTAAAAACAATTGCTATATTTGTTCGAAGGCATTATTAGAACAAACTTCTCGGATTAATACCCTCTAACGCTTAAAAAGAGTTTATAAAGCAATATTGTTGTTTAGGGTAGCTACCCCGATTTAAACCCCTTAATCACAAAACATTGGAGTGAAACATCTTTACTTTTCCTATTTAGCTTATAAGGAACACCCGTGCTAGATTACAGCCCTCTATCTTCGTGGGAAGTGTGAGAATTAGTGATGAGTGAGTGAGTCAGTCAGGGCTTTCACTTTTATATATAGATAGATTAAAAGCCTTTAAGTAATACACTCTAGCGTTCTGATAAATATAATATTCATTAAAAAAATCTCCTTGAGAAGAAGCAACCCTTTCCAGCTCAGTAGCACTGTCTCAGCATAATTTGGCTGGCTTCGGTGGTCTTGGGGGTAAAGTGATCGCCTCAGGTTCCAACCCATCTGGTATCTACAGATTTTTCTTAAGTTATAAAAATCTGTAGCACAACTTCCTTCGATCACTTGATTCAGAAAATGCACGTTAAATACTTCAAATAAATATATAAAGATAGCAGGAATGTGGGTTTTACAACCAAACAAGCAAAGCTGATACAAAGCTCATGACCTACTTTATATACTCATTCCAACAACTGGGTGTTGAAATAATGTATGTTTGAGTACTTATATATTTATAAAATATCAATAGTATTTAAAGTATACTTACTCAACATGAATACCCAAATGGACTAAAAAATTAGGCAAACCGAAACAACATTACTTAAACATCCATAATGAATAAAACAAAACCTATAAAAAAAAAGTTTTCCAAACCAGCGGATCATGAACAGAGTTTATGGACATATGAGCATGGTCTTTGATACACCAAATATAATATTACATGTAATCAAAATCCAAGCTGTTCACATTAGTAACATTAGTTTAATTTTTTTCGTTAAATCAGAATAATATCTTGTCTAAATATTTCCAATTCAAATACACATCTTTTTAAAACAATTTTCTTTTTCCCTCTGCCCTACAATGCAATATTATCTTCTGGCATGAGCTATAATAACTTGTTACTTTCATTGATCTGTCTCAATATCACTTATGGCTCTGACAAATATGAAATTGACTAAGGTATGAACGATACTAGTAATTAAATTCAACATACAGCCAGTCCCTGTGATGAATGGAGTGAAGGTGTTGCTTGTAGGGTCAGTTTATCGATATATTTCGGTGGTTTTGGTAGACTGATGTGCAGTATTACCTTGTGGGTCAGCGAGGAAAACAACAGGACAATACCTCACTCCTTAATTCCCTAGTAGCCCTCTTCTTTGATGCCTATGCCTTACATCTGACGGTGTAACTGTCGAGGATCCAACTAGCCTTTGGGTTGAGTATTGTATATACATACTACCCTCACCTCCCCTCCAAGTTGGCAACCCTTACACCAGTCCTAGGTATCACATCAGTAAGGTTGAGAAGCATTGACCTAGCTGAAATGGAAGCAGATGCGAGTTAATATCCTTGGTCCTGTCGAGTGCAAGTATAAATACTATTTTGTGGGATGGTGGGCAGGAGGGTGAAATACGTGGTGTGGCTTCACAGCCGACTAAAGTATCCTTCCACGTAAACAAGAACAGATGGATCACGGAAACTATAGATGGCGCTAGCTACCAGACAGGACTTGTGGAAAAATCTTACGTTGGGAAATATCAGTTTTCTTGAGAACGAGTGAAATTTTTATAGTAATATTTTCAACACCCCTTCTAAGATAATGTATCAATGTTTATTAATTGTTACATTTTTTATTTTTTGCTATGCATTCGGTTGGTTTCTATTGAAAAATGACAAAATTATTGATATTTGATCACTGTTAAAATTATAGAGAAAGTGTTTATATAAAAAGTATAATTTAATCAACATGCTTCTATTCTTGAACAAACCGTTTCCGAAAAGAAAATTGCAAAATAATAAAAATTCTTGAAGATAACACTTTTTTCCCAGGGTTCTGCATTTTCACGGCCAATCGCCTTAAGGCAAACCTTGATTTTTATAGGAAGCCCACTTTAGACCACCAACATTGATTGAAAGTTACTAAAATTAGGCATTTTATGTATAAGTCTCAGTTGATTTACTAGCTATAAAGTTCATCTTAAGTCATCAAAAGCTTCCGATAACAGTTCGTTAAGGCGATTGGCCCTTTTCATTTGGCATGTAAATGCAGAGCCAAAGGAACAAACGCTTTTATTCAAGAATTTTTATTGTCTTACAATGTCCTTTTCGGAAACGGTTTGTTCAAGAATAAAAGCATGTTGATTAAGCTATACTTTCTATATACATACCTCCTCTATGATTTTAACAGTGATTAAATATGGACAAATTTGACATATTTCTATAAAGACTTCCGGTTTCATAACAAAAAATAAGAAAATGTAACACCTAATAAACATTGATACATTATCTTAGAAGGGGTGTTGAAAATATTACTATAAAAATTTCACTCGTTCTCAAGAAAACTGATCTTTCCAAACGTATGATTTTTCCACAAGACCTGTCTGGTAGCTAGCACCATCTACTATTTTCGTGATCCATTTGTTCTTGTTGGCGCGGAAGGATAATTTGGTCAGTTGTGAAGCCACGTCATGCCTTTCCCCCTCTCACCCACCATCCCACAAAATAGGTTTTAAACTTTCACTCGACAGGGCCAAGGATCTTAGTATAATTTATCTTTACATTATTAAATAAATGGGATGAGATTGTAAATAGAGTTGTAATTTTTTTTCCCCGGCTGTTTTATCAACATGAGTTTCCAGTTTTCAAATAACGGGCTTCCTATGGAAATTAGGCTGTACATAATTCTACAGCCGCTTTTGGCCAATATAAATCAAACATCGCTGCAGTAGATACGTTTAATTTGATTCTCTACGCACTTAATAATATCATCAATTCTTTAATATTTGCCAAGAGCGTATAAGATATTCGTTATCGATTTTTTCTCTTCTTTTAAAAAAAGTGTCTATTCAAATTCCCCTATGTTGATTATAGACATTCAAAAACTAATAATAACACCCAATGTAGACAGCTAAATTAAACTTATCAACTAGAGCAATATTTTATTTATTTTTACGATTAAAAACCTGTTATAAAAAAGGTCATAACTTGCGTTGTCTTTTATCCCATATTAAAAATGGCTCCGTTTTTGACCAGCTACAAGGTGAAGTCTATTTCCTTGGAGAGGGTTACATTACATACCAAACCCCTTAATATTTACAATAAATGCCTAATTACGCCATGGAATTAGGAGCTTGAAAGTGCATTGCCTCACTTACAAAAGTACGCCACCGGTCCCTATCTTGAGCTAGTTCTATCCAGTCTACCTCATTACACCCTAACCCTATCATGAGCTAGTTCTATCCAGTCTACTTCTTCCATTCATATCTTGAGCTCATTATATCCAGTCCATATTATTACACTATATCTCTACCTTGAGCTAGTTCTATCCAGTCCACCTCATTACACCCTATCCCTATCTTGAGCTAGTTCTATACAGTCCCCCACATTACACCCTATTCATATCTTGAGCTAGTTATATCCAGTCCACCACATTACACCCTATCCCTATCTTGAGCTCATTCTATCCAGTCCATATTATTACACTCTATCCCTATCTTGACCTAGTTTTATCCAGTTTTCTTCATTCTTCCTCATTACACTCTATTCCTATCTTGAGCTAGTTCTAGCTAGTTCCCCTCATTACACCCTATCCATATCTTGAGCTAGTTCTATCCAGTCCACCACATTACACCCTATTCACATCTTGATCTAGTTCTATCCAGTCCACCTCATTACACCCTAACCCTATCTTGAGCTAGTTCTATCCAGTCCATATTATTACACCCTACCTATCTTGAGCTAGTTCTATCCAGTCCACCTCATTACACCCTATTCCTATCTTGAGCTAGTTATATCCAGTCCATCACATTACACCCTATCCCTATCTTGAGCTCATTCTATCCAGTCCATATTATTACACTCTATCCCTATCTTGAGCTAGTTCTATCCAGTCCACCTCATTAACACCCTATTCATATCTTGAGCTAGTTCTATCCAGTCCACCACATTACACCCTATCACTATCTTGAGCTAGTTCTATCCAGTCCACCACATTACACCCTAACCCTATCTTGAGCTAGTTATATCCAGTCCATATTATTACACCCTATGCCTATCTTGAGCTAGTTCTATCCAGTCCACCTCATTACACCCTATCCCTATCTTGAGCTAGTTCTATCCAGTCCACCTCATTACACCCTATTCATATCTTGAGCTAGTTCTATCCAGTCCACCACATTACACCCTATCACTATCTTGAGCTAGTTCTATCCAGTCCACCTCATTACACCCTATCCCTATCTTGAGCTAGTTCTATCCAGTCCACCACATTACACCCTATTCATATCTTGATCTAGTTCTATCCAGTCCACCACATTACACCCTATTCATATCTTGATCTAGTTCTATCCAGTCCACCACATTACACCCTAACCCTATCTTGAGCTAGTTCTATCCAGTTCACCTCATTACACACTAACCCTAGCTTGAGCTAGTTCTATCCAGTCCACCTCATTACACCCTATCCCTATCTTGAACTAGTTATATACAGTCCACCTCATTACACCCTATCCCTATCTTGAGCTAGTTCTATCTAGTCCACCTCATTACACCTTAATCCTATCTTGAGCTAGTTCTATCCAGTCTACCTCATTACACCCTATCTCTTTAATGTCTATTCTAATTTTATCCTCCCATCTGCCTCTAGATCTTTCCAATGGTCTCTTCCGTTTACCAGTCAATACCCTCCCATTCTCCCATTTGCACTGCATGTCTTACCCGCCATAATCGACCAATATTAATTATCCAAACCTGTTGCACAAATGTGTCCTGTGCGCTTTCAATACGTAGCCACTTCATAGAAAATTTGTGAAAATGGAACTGCCGTTTTCTCAAATGATTTATGAATAAGGAAGATATATTTTGTAATTTATCCTTATCAGTTATAAATGGTTGATTATTTCTAATGTTTTACAGGTTCGTATCGACCTTTGTACTTAAGGTTTCAGACCGGTGGCGATGATACGCATCAAAATTCAGCTGGAAGAGGTTGGTTTCAACTGTTTTTTACGGTAGGATGTTAGTATACATTACCAGCCCCTTCAAAACATTAAAAGCGCATGAGTCATATGTGGACAAGCTGGTATCTATATAAATAGTAAATGCAGGGGTAGTTTACCGTCCCACAAAACTTTCATTTGATAAACAACACGAGTAGGTGCTGGGTTAGGTTAAGCTGTGTCATAGAGCATTAATGTTGGGTTTTTTATATTATGAATATCACTCACTACCTTACCTTAATCGGTGGCCGCCTGGTCTTAGTCGTCATGCTCTTGTTAGACAGGCTTACTGATAACGGAGAGAACGGGGTTTTATAAGGTATTGAAAGGGATTTTTCCAAAATTATTTTCCACGATCCTCCACCCAAATTTGGGTACACTTCCTCTAAATTCAACCTTTCTCATTCCTAACTCACTAGTGTAATTAGTACACATTTGTATAGTTTGAACAGATAGTCAAACGTGGTGCTAATATTATTATTACTATTATTATTTTTGTTAAAAGAAAACCCACCCTCTGTTTGGCTCCCCAGGGTTCTCCCTGCTCCCGAACAAACTGGTGCCCAGAGTTGGGATCCTGGACGGAGCGGTGACCCAAGAGAGACTCGGACAGTCGTCGTCTTCGTGGCAGCACCAGCAGCCACATTCCTCATCCTCCTCGTCGCAAGATGGAGGACACTCCCCTCGTGTCCTCACGCCGTCTCAGCACAGGGGCCGGCGGACCCTCGAACCTATCTCCGGCGTCCGGGAGCAACCTCCAGGTGAGGGAGGGGTGTTCAGTCAACTAGGATGGCGCAGCTCGATTCTGGGAGGGAGGAACTTTACAACGATGTTCTGCCTACTTGGGGATTGAGAAGCTATTTTGCAAAGCGGGTTGCATCTTTACTTGACGCGTCTAGGCCGTATAATCACTATCATAATAAAATTGAACGTCCGGGTTACATCCCTCGTAGCCCAGTTTGTGGAAATATTAGTCAGTACTAATGTACCGTTGCCCAGGCGACACCCGAATGTACTAATCGTACATCCTTTTCGTGGAGGTTCTTTCCATGTCCCGATGATATAAGATGATGGTGATAGTGAGTATGATGGTGTAGAACCAGTGAAAAAACTTAAACTCAACTTAAGCCTAACTAACCAAACCCTGGTAAGCGTTGACGTAGTGCCCCTTTCAGGAAAAAATACCCGAGGTACCAACTGGAAATCGAATCCGGGGCCTTTAGACTTGTAGCCAGGTGCGCTGACCACTAAAACACGGGGTTAAATACTTTAAACACTATCATACTTAGACACCAATGGACGAAGTAGGAAGAAATAGAGGAAGAAAATGAACAGTCCACCCTAAGAAGTTATGTTTATTGTTTCAATTTGTGCGAGTAGACATTATCACTTCGGGTCGAGTTTTAATGAAAACTTTTTTTTTAGTACGATGAAATATTTAAATATTAATTTATACTATAGATATAATTATGTACAAACAATAAATAAGGGAATTTTTTATTATAGCTTTTTTTTGCAAAAATAATAATAATTATAATCACATGAATTCGAATTTTAAAATAAATGTAATATAATTTTTACAAAATTTTTAGTTATACAAAAATAAATATTGAGGGACTCCATTTTCTATGAACTTGTATCTTAGAATTAAATAATTAAACTAGGAATTTTCGAGAAAAAGAGCAAACATTCTGAGTACTCAAATTTTTCGTGTTTTGTAAAAATCTTTGAGTCTAGTTCGAGTAGCTACTAAAACTCTACTCGAACTCTAGTTTTCTATTACTAAACACCCCTAGTTTCAATGTTATATCTTATTAAAACTTAATGAATAAAACGTAAATACATTAACATGGGAAATCTTATTTCGACTTAACCGTGAAGTCAAAGAGAGAGAGTCACGATTATCCGGCCCAGTTCTTTGTGTTAAAAAGTGCGTTTTAAAATAAACAAGCCGGTATAAGATATACACTATTGAACATTTACTGAATTTAAAATGTAATTCATTTGACGCTATTTATTCACTTTTTCTTGCTTTGCAGCCGATGTTTAACTAGAAGAAAAATATTATACTGTATATTATGGATTTAAAAACAATTATTTTTCTTTGATTTTAACTGCCCACTTACAATTGCTATAATTCCTATTTTACATCCTAATCAGAAAATGGACAAAGTCTATTACAAAGTTAAATTTCTTTGAAAGTTAAAAAAGTAGGTATACCCATACTGAAAACTATTTACACTCGTGTTCCGTATTATCTGGCTTTTCCGCTTTCCGGCCAGGAATGCTGCCACTTAATGCAGGATAGTCGCGACTCTAGTGTATTGATATATGCGGCGAAAATGTGTATTAAGGAGCAGGAAGAAAACATAATTCAAGCTCGTGAAGTAAAATTTATGGGAAGTACTATATGAGTGACAAGAACAGTTATTTAAATAATGACAATCGGTGCACAGTCCTGTGAGTGTAAATGGTAATGACACGACACAGTCGGCACACAGAATCCTCAAGGTTAATCCAGCTTGAGTGGACCACCATTGAATTAGTGGTGACGCACTTGCTACGGGTTTGTAATTTAGGTTTTACTCACGTCACTTTTGAGTCTTATTTTGGTCTCTACGTGGGCGAAAATCTTTAACATCAATGTCACCAACTATCACCAATAAACTATTAATTTTTGTTTTGCTCCAAATGTACGTTTTCCTAACAAATCTTAAGTCATTATTTTGTGCACTTTTCTATAACTTTTTGTGCGTTTTTCTTAAGGAAATGTATGATCATATACGCTTTGCTGGACCACCCGCATGCTCTGTAAAGTATCTCTTTACGAATGTATTAAAGATAAAAAAAAATCCATCCTCTGAATCGATAAAGGTCAGAAAGTTATAAAGACTAAAGTTCCAAATAATAATTAGACCCTGCCTATAATTTTTTTCAGTCCATCTTACTACATTTAAAAACATATATTTTAATTTACGCTAATGTGGTAGAGATAAACGCTAGAATTGAGTGGAAATGTACCTGAATGTGCGTGAGGAGAGAAATAGAAAAAGCCATTTAAAAAAAACACCACCCATCCAGGATTCAAACTACGACCTTCACTGTCACCAAACTTCATTCTCATTTATTTAACGTCCATTCTCTGAACCGAAAGATTATACCAGCACACGACTTATCAACTACCTTAAATCTATAACAGACGTAACATCCAACCAGCTGCCAGCCGTTAATTCTTCACTGTGAAATGTGGAATGTTGGACAAGACCATGATTAAAAAATAAGATTAACTAAACTTGGCATTTAAACTGCGTACCCACAGGCACCAGTATTCCGAAATTGAACGCTTAGTAAAAATGTATTACCAATTTTTACCATAATATTATAAATTTTGGTAAAATGCATTGTACTATCATTATTAATATTGTTTAGTTAATGTTATGGCACGAGTATTAAGACGCGTCGATAAAATAATGTTTTGCTCGTTTTCAATACTTTGATATAATCTCTAATTTTTTTTAAGTCAAGAGAAAAATCGATTGTTAAATCAAATCGAGAGCGTAAAATCGATCTTTGCCCCTAGTGTTAAAGCTACGGTTTATCTAGTTGACAGTTCAGCGTTGAACAGTTTGAGGGCAGTGTCGTTTGTACACCGATGCCTTAAGCATACATCTTTTTCCGTTTTCGTGAATTGCTAATTTAAAATATATTTTAAATACCTTACAAACGTTTTAAATTGACGTAAAGTGACGTTTATGAACGAATGCTTCATAGATTAATAGTTTGTGATGATTTTTATCATTCATGTTTAATAGAGTTGGAGTTTTAAATGGGGTTAGTTTTGTTATTTAGTTTGTTGACATTAGCTCGGCTATTACGGACTTACGTGCTTCAAGGTCAGTCATTATTTGATACCAAATTTTGTTTTGAGACAGTTTAAATATTTAAATATAAATTTAATTTATACATAATATATATATATATTTAGATTTGATTTTTAACACCACGTCTGACTACTTCAGGTTACACGCATGTTTACTAATTACACTAATGATTTAGGGATGAGGAAAGTTGAATTTAGATGAAATGTATCCCATTTTCTTGGAGGGAGAGTTGAAACCATAAAGAAAAATAACCTTCAATACACCCGACTGGGATTCTAACACCTATCTCCCTGTCATCAGCAGTCTAGTTTAATGCGAGAGTGATGCCCTAGAAAATGTGGCCACAGAAACAGATTTAGTTAGAATTAAATATGTTCTCTAAATATCAGTTATATCATATCTAATTTCAACCAGTAAAATATGTTAGCTTTAGTTCTAAGCTGTAACTGACTCTCTGGCCTCATGGCACTAGGAGGTTCATGACGTTCAGTACGTAAGCTCACCGTTCAACCCTACCTTGAAACACCTCCATTCAATCATTAGTCTGACATCCAAACTAATTAAAATATATCTTAACTTTATCCTCCCATTGACGTCCAAGCCTACTCTAGTCTTTGTATCTTCTGGTTTCCCTACATAAATTTTGTGTACACATCTTTCACTGCCCATACGCCACACGACCACATCAGATTGCGAGCCTTGATTACCATTATGCCATCCGACCCCGTGGTGCGGTGTGTTGTCAATACACCTGGCGACAAGCCTAGGGATCCTGGGCTAGATTCCCGGCTGGTATCTTAGGTATTTTTCTCTTAAGGGTTATTATCACCAGGTTTTGGTTAATTAGGCTTAATTTAGGTTTAAGATCATTCCTGGCTCCACACCTACATATTTCAACATCATCACATTGTCTCTTTGCGGGTACCCATAGGTGCACACTGGGCAATTCTCTGTGCTACCAGAATGGTTACAGTAATAGTCTACATCCAGGCGACCGAACTGAATGTTATGTTCCTCCTGATAAGGTTAAAAACAAATCATTGTGTCAGTGAACATATAAATCATAAAGTACTTTAGGTGACCTGGTGGTCTAGGGGTAAGGTGTCAGACTTCTGAGTTGGGGGTCCAGGGTTCAATCCTTGGTCCCGACACAAATTTATCTGATTGCCAAATCCTTCCTTCACCTCTGACAAGACGTGTGTTAATCACAACTTGTGAATGTGTGGAATGTCAGGCCTCCACCATGGTTCGAATTCCACGTTAAACTGTAGGTCCTCCATTTCATCTCACAATCACCCTACCATTACACATTAGCGTAAAGTGCTTATAACCCGAACAGGTAGTAAGACGCGGTGCTAATAATAATAATAATCGTAAAGTACTTTACTATATACATCTTTCTCCATTCTTGTGTTTTGTTCATACCTATTAAGACCAAATATCTTTCTCTTCACTTTGTTCTTAAAAACTATCAACTTAGTATCGTGGTAAAAAGTGAGAAGTCACGCATCACATCTGTACAGAACTATGGTTATTTTATATTTATATTATTACTATATTATATTTGTTAGAACATATTTTTTACTTTCTTTTTATGTTCCATTTTCGTGTTCGTGATGTTTAATTTATGAGATTTGTTTGGTTTGCTAACAGCATATTTAATTTAGAGCCAGTTTCGAAACACACTGTCGGGAAATTAGACCAAATCTTATAAATCAAATATGTGTATTATTTTCTCTTTGGTTTACTACTCTTCCGGAATATCCTCATATTTACATTGTTCGCGTATAACCCGAACGGGTAGTAAGACGAGGAGCTAATAATAATAATAATACATTGTGTTTAGGATGAGAAAGGTATTATTTAGGGTAGGTGTGGTCGCATTTGTCTGTAAGGAGGGTGGGAAAACATTTAGGAGAATCCACCTTCAGTACACACACCTGGGGTTTGAACCGCAACCTCCTAATCATATGAAAACCAGACGAGATTGATTTCCTATTCCGCTCGACCACCGATATCTGGAGAGTATAAAGGGAGTGGTGTTCAAATGTAACAAAACTACAGGGTGATTCACTCGGGACTGAACATCTGTATAGTGGTAGATTATTATTATTATTATTAGCACCGCGTTTTACTACCCATTCGGGTTATACGCACTTACGCTGATGTGTAATGGTAGGGTGATTGTGAGATGAAATGGAGGACCTACAGTTTAACGTGGAATCCGAACCACGGTGGAGGCCTGATATTCCCCACATTCACAAGATGTCCTGTCAGAGGTAAAAGAAGGGTTTGGTAATCAGATAAATCTGTGCCGGGACCAAGGATTGAACCCCGGACCCCAGTACAGAAGTCTGACACCTTACCCCTAAACCACCAGGTCACCCACCATATTGTAGTAGATGTTTTTTTAACTTTATCAGAACTTAAAGCCTTAGGCTATACTCAGATTCGTAAAGCTCCTAATAAAGTAGGTTGTACCAACCTCGATAGCCACATGGTTTAACGCGCTAATCTAGTGTTGGATTAGACTGCCGAAGACGAGGAGATCGGGGTTCAATCCCGGTCGGGTGCACTGAGGTTTCTTTTCCTAAATAGTTTTTCAATCTTACTCCACGCCAATGTGGGGGAACTTCCTTTAAATTAAGCCTTCCTAATCCCTAATCCATTACTGTAGTGTAATTAGTACTTAGGTGTATATTCGGAACAGGTAGTAAGATGCGGTGCTAAAAAAAAGTGAGTTATATAGGTGTTCTTCAACCGTTATCTGATGCTATTAAATTGTTTAGTTGTGTTAAGTCCTGAATGAATCTACCTGTATTATTCTTTCCTTACATTATTTGGGTAAACTAGTATTTTAAAATATATTATTTGGAGGATAGTATGGGCACACAAAGCATATATTGAACCGACAATTTAAACCAATAGATTTATGTACCCTTTATTAAAATTTTAAATTGAATTTTATGTAGGCAGTTATTTAATCTACTATTTGAGCCTAACCTAAATATAATAATAATAGTATTTAGCACCGCGTCTTACTACCCGTTTGGGTTATACGCTTTAAGTACTAATTACTCTAAATGGATTAGGAATTTGGAAAGTTGAAATAGAGGAAGTAAACCCGCATTTTCATGGAGGGAGAGTGGTAAACCATTTAGGAAAAACCACTCTCAGCTCGCCCCACCGAGATTCGAACCTCGATCTCCCCGTTTTCAGAAGTCGAGCTAACCTAAAATATTTAATAAAAAATCATCCCTCAACGCAGTTGAACGAGATTGAACTCCATCCTTACTTCATAGTCAGTCGCGCTGACTGCTCACCTAGTTCTGCTGGTTTGTCCCCGTTTCAGAAACTAGCCACTTTAGTGACCCTTATTTTCCTTCCACAGCTGTGTTGGAAGAATCGTTCCCGCGACGCGCCACTCCTGTTCAAGCCAGAGAAACCTCTAGTTACGAAAACCGCCACAAGATGCCCCCGCTGTTGTCGCCCAAGCGGCAGAACAGTGAAGCTACCGAGCCACCGTCATTTACACAGAGCACGCAGGTAGGTTTTTTATATTATATTATTATATTATACCTCATTTGATAGGTTTTCTCTTTGACTGTTGGAGATATCTTTACATTTATCATGTTCTTAGTCGTTTAATATTCTTGTGGAAAGTTGACCTTTGTGGTCTTGGGGTAAAGTGCTAGCCTTAGTACCTGATGTTCGTGGGTTCAAACCCAGCCGGGGTAAACGGATTTTCCTTGAGTGATCAAAATCCGTAGCACAACTTCCTTCGGAGGGAAAGTAAAGCCGTCGGTCTCATATAAATTGTGGCATGTAAAAGAACCCTGGAAGATACTTGAAAAATACCTTTCCTGGATAAATTGATAGACTCTTTCGCTCTCGCTCATAGAAAGTATCGTATGATGTTCTGTAAATGCACGTTAAATGCTTCAGATAAATAATTAATTTAAAAAGTGCTTACTATCGGGAATTAATAGAATAAGCACGAATACCAGTGTGTATGTTCATTTGACTCCTTGTTTTGATCCAATGAAATTTTTTATGATCTAACTAAAAACTAATTTAAATTTTGTTTTTAATTATTAATAAATAAATAAATTAGCTTTCAACAAAAATACACATTAAATATATTCTTATTTTAAATCATCCATAACATTAATTTGTTTAAAGGAAGTTTTAAATTCATACTAACTACCTCTGTGGTATAGTGGTCAGAGCTCCTGGTTACATATCCAGGCGTTCCGGGTTCGATCACTGGTTCTTTCAGATTTATTTTTTGTGAAGTAGTGGATCTGAAATGGCATCAAACTCAGTTTTGTGAGGACAAATAAGGAGCTACTTGAATAAATAAGTAGCAGCTCCGGTCTAGAAAAGTGAGATTAGCAGCTGGAGGGTTCATTGTGCTGATCACATGACACCATCTATTCGAACATGTTGTCACTATCTTCACTAAAATGCGGCGGCTGTTCTGTCAGTGTACCTCGCTTGCAGGCTGACGCCTTGGAGAGTTTGAATTCAATACTGTAAGCTAATAAAGTATTATTTAAAATAACATTTGAATTTTTATAGCTTTGATTACGTACACTATTTCTTAGGTGCATGTACATTTTTTTCAACACGCATTACCACACGTTTAGGTTAAACTTACATTAAAAATAATAATAATAACAATTGAACCCACTACGGTGGCCACATAGTCTAACGCGCTACTCTCACAGTGGAATGGACTTCTGATCATGGGGAGATTGAGGTTCAAATCTTGGTCGGGTGTATCGAGGGTGATTTTTTCCAAATTGGTTTTTTACTCTTTCCCTCTACGCAAATGTGGGTACACTTCCTTTATATATAACCTTCCTAATCCTTAAAATATTAGGGTAATTTAGTAAAAAAAAAGTGTATAACCAAACCGGTGCTAAAAAAGTATTAGTTAGCAAAATGCATCCGCCCCATAATATTACCAGCCATAACTTTTTGGAAATATATTTGTTAGCAGTTCTACGACAAACGATTGAAAATGATAAGTTTGATGGTTTTAATTCTCTAATGGGGTACTACTTTTCCCTTCCTTGATGCTCGTAAGCGCGGGACCCCGAAACACGGCTACATAGGGCGTTCTTAAAGAATTCCTTGGGGACCTTCTCGTCTAGCAATCGGAACAGAATTAAACACAAACTACCCCTTCTATTTGTACACATCCGTTGTGTAATTGTCCATATTTATAATTGTAATTAAGCTAATGTAGCGTTACAGGTCTCAATTAAACTAATGGTACCAGAGGAAACATTCAAGATGACAATACCTAATCATTTGTGATTTATTGCTATCATTACTTAGATAATAATTAATGTTTTAATGGTCTAGTGGTAAGTTCATGGCTACATATCTAGAGGTCCCAGATTTGATCCCCGGTTCTTCCAAAATTAATTTGTGTTATATATAAAACAAATGAATTAGTAGGTAGGTCGGTAGTGTTAAACTCGCAATAGACAAGGCTTCATGGAATAAGGAGGTCAAGGTTTGATTCTTGGTTGGTACCATTAAAGGGTAAACTATTTTTTAGTGTTATTTATCAATGTTGGTGTCTCATCTCCTCCTCACGACAATTCAGATGCTTTTTAGCTTAATTATCCTTCTTATACCTACCATATAAATTATTATATATATATGTGTGTGTGACGTTTGAAAACACGACTATTAACGAACTAATTAACTAATTAATTAAACGACTAATTATCGTGAGGAGGAGATGAGACACAAACACTGATGAATAACACTAAAAAAAAAAGTTCATCCCCTTAATGTCCCCAACCAAGAATCAAACCTTGACCTCCTTGTCACATGAAGCGTAGTCTATTGCGATTTTAATACTACTTTAAATGGTAAGATCGCGGGCCATATGGAGTGCATAGATGGCGCTTCTCAAATTAAAGAAATGGGTACTGTTTAGGTAAATAATATTCCTTCCATGGACAAAGGTGAGAAAGGACAACAGTTCATTACAACCTAGGCTTAAGGTGACCGCCTACCGGGCTGTTGGAACGATTTGCGGAAGTCAAGAAATCTGACGTGTTTTTAAGAAGTGGGTTTGTTATTTTATTTAAAAAACTGTTCTTGCTAAAATGGGGGGGAGGGGGGGTGAAGTATCTAAATGTTGTTATAGAATTAAAAACCTCACCTTTTAATTTTATAATTTATAAAAAAAAATTCACAGAAAGATCAAATTAGTTCATTTTCATAGAAATTTCAAGCATCGCAGTTATTAAATCAATGTACTCTACACTATATGTTGAGAAACATAGATCTAACCTCACGCAAAGCTTTCTTTCATTTGAGTCACAACCGATATTTTAAGAATATTTATGATGGTTTAGTTTGTTTTTAACGCTTCAGGAACTGCAATTATCATAAGAACTACCACAGTGTTAGGATATGACTCGAGAAGGAGTCTGGGTAAGAGAGAAATTACCGCGCTAACGTTCAACTCAAACGCGATATTTAATTATATGAATGAGTTATTTCAAAATATGGATCACGCGAAATTTTCCAACGGCGAAATTATTTCCCTTAACAACCCTATGGTTATATTTTTTATCAATAGAAAAATATTGTGTGAAAATATAACATTAGCCTATTTTCAATGACTTTTTGATCATATTTACGGAGCTAAGTAACTAGGCTTGATGAAAAAGGTCTCTATATTTACCCTACTTCTAAGAAACACAATAGATTTTTGAAAGGCTCACAACATAAAATATTAAGATATTTTAGAAATATCGGCGGACTTTCTTCTTTACCGCAAGATAAGAAGTTTGGGAGTTTTCTTTCCCCTCTTTCTTAAGTGATGGTCGAAAGGGAGTATAAGCTTGGATGGAATAGAGTAGTTATTCTATAATACGATACAGACCAATGTATTTCAAGCCATGTACAGTAGCCCCATGGCTTCTTTGGTGATGACTGACGGCTTTAAAAAATTACCAGACCAAATTATGTATCCCTTCGCCGAACCAAATGATCTGAAAAAAACGTGTGTTTAGCAGCTGTCAATTCTGAGAGTAAAAATTTATGTATATACCTAAATGTTGACTGTCATAAGTCAGCTGTGAGCTGTCAGTCAGCACCAAAGAAGCCATGGGGCTACTGTAGCCTGACAATGATTAATACTTTCTCGCTGACTGACATCACATGCTCATCAACTCTGCGAGACAGTCGGCTAGCAAACGTAAATTTACACGAAAACTATTGCACTTGAATTAATTCTGATTAAACATTAATGGAGATAAGGAGTTAATAGAAGTTCCTAATACTGAACATTGTTGAAATATTAAATTATATTTGGTTAAAAACTTAATTGAAAAAAATCAGTTTTTGAACATTTTAGAATGGCTTTACAGATAAACATTGTGCACAAATCTTCATTCTGTCCTAATAGGGACATACTGCAGTTATTAACCAGAAACTTTGTCGCTTTGTCTCCCCATCATCCCCGCGGGATATTTCGAGTAATCGTTCAAATACGAGTGCACTGCACACATTTCCGGTATATCTTGGTCTTTTCTTTTCCCTTTTAACTTCCATACCTCGTGCAAGCCGGGGGCTGAGCTGGGCCTATGACGAACGCTCTTAAACATTAACCCAAAAAACAGCTATATGACATTGGCTTGCATTAGTTTCACTTAGGACTTTTTACTGCTATTTTAAAAGTCGCTGCAGTAGCTCCCCACTAACTTTTAATTCCATATTTTACCCTCTCTTCCCCAAGGATGGAAACATATCGAGGATGAACGAAGAAACTTCTCCCAAGGATCGTCCCTACGGGAGGATCCCGAACAAGACGAAGGTCAGACGTCGCCTGAGGTCCAGGACTACTCCAGGGGAGAGGACGCAACCTCTGCAGGAGACTGTGGTACTCGAGGATCTGCAGAGTTTGAGACTGGACTCGTGCAACGTCACGGGACTGCGCAGGCGATCGTGAGTAACTGAAGGCTCTTTGCCCCATTTATTTGTCAGCATGGCCATCGAGCGTTGTAGGGATGGGCAGAACTGTTGGGGACTTAGTTCATTGAAACGAGTAGCTTACTTATCTGGTTTAATAGCTTTCATTCGCTTGGGAACTGCAACTTGTAGTTAAGCCATTCATGAACTACAGCTTGTAGTTGAGACTTTAGTGACATTTACACGACCAACAACTTTAAGCTCAGTAGTTTGAGCTTGTAGTTCATTCTTTAGTGACTTTTACAGGACCTACAAATTATAGTGCAGTAGTTTGTGACCCACAACTTGTAGTTGAGTCTTTAATGACCTTTAAAGGATCTAAAACTTGTAGTTCAGTAGTTTGTGACCTACAGCTTAGAGTTCAGTCTTTGGTGACCTTTACGTGACCTAAAACTTGTAGTTCAGTAGTTTGTGACCTACAGCTTGTAGTTCAGTCGTTTGTGAGCTACAGTTTGTGACCCAGTCATTCTTACCCTACACCTATACGCCAGTTATATCAAATAATGATATATAAACGGGACGATGGTGCTTATTGCTCGGAGTTGGGAGGTAGTGGAGAGGACTTAATTAACTGTTCTGAACAAGGGAAATGTCAAACAATGAACTCCCTCTCAATCCTCACAAACCTGCCATATTAGCGAAACTCATTAGAGAAGCTTTGACTTATATTAATGTTCTTATAAAGATAGAACATTATGATGGTGAACATTGTCGGAACTCGATATTATGATGGATCTTGAAGTTTAAGGTACCCCCCCAAAACAAAACTGTGTTTCACAATTGTCTTGTCTCTCACTTTATTCGTATGTCACTCTGTCTGTCACTCTGTATAACTGTGATAAGATGAACTAGTTCGTATAGTTCATTAGGAATAATAATCGGTCCTGTGGTGTGGAAAGAGCCTCCACGGAAAGTAATTACGATTACAGTCGATAAGTACATTCGGGCGTCACCTGGCCAGCTGTAAATTAGTACTGTCTAATCTTGGGAACGGTACATTAGTACTGGATATTATTTTCACAAATTGGGCTACAAATGATGTAGTCCAGACAAGTAATAATATTATTATTATTGAGGATAATCATTCAAATTGAATTATTCGTTGCCGAACTACTCGGTTATACGCAGTAGAGCTCAAACAAACTGAACAGGGTACTCCACGTCTCACCATTCATCCGGGCTATCCTCATATTTAAACTGATGGGGTAAGGGTGAGGAAGCTGGATTCACAGTTGATTTTGAAGAATGGCTGGAAAACCATTTAGGGAAAACGACCCTTCATACTCCCGGCTGGGTGACCTGGTGGTCTAGGGGTAAGGTGTCGGACTTCTGTGCTGGGGTCTGGGGTACGTTAAACTGTAGGTCCTCCATTTCATCTCACAATCACCCTACCATTACACATTAGCGTAAGTGCGTATAACCCGAACGTGTAGTAAAGAAGTGGTGCTAATAATAATAATAATAATAATAATAATAATAATAATAATAATAATAATAATAATAATACTCCCGGTTGGAACTCGAACCCAACCTCTCATTCACCGTCCAGTCAGTCTAGACGAGCTTGACGTTTAATCCGCGTGCTCACCTATACGCGCTGTATATCCGTGTCTTACTAACCTGTGTCGTTTATTTATATTAGGAAGGTATGAATAATGGAGGTAGAATTTAGAGAAAGTATTAACAGCATTTGCGTGCAGGGAGGATGGAAACCATTTAGCAAAAATTACCTCATCACACCTAGCCAGTACTCTAATACCAACATCTACTTCACTGAAAAAAAAACCCCGTTTAACCTTTTACCTAGGAGGCCGGAGTTTGACTCCAACTGGATGATAAGGAGATTATTTCCAGGGTGGGTTTTTTTTCATTCTCTTTCTTGACGCGCACGGATGCGTGTCTTAATCGTTACTTCACCTTCACTATAATATGTAGAGGAGGTAACGATTACTAGTACAAGGTAAATACACGATAAGGAAATAAGAGGGATCATGTTGCCGAAACATAGAATGATACTTAGGTAACATAAATGTATTATAACAAAAAATAAGATGAGCTAAAGGTTTACAGTAGAAGAACAAGATTTAAAGTTAAATATCGGGTACAATATATAGTGTCAGAAATATCAGTTCGGAGTATCAAGTATAAATTCAAAGAAAAAAGGAAAACAACACCTTTAGATTGAACTTATGGTAGGATTTAACAACTCCAGAAATATATAACCTTGTCGTAGGTCGGGAGAATAAGTGTCTAAAACAACACAGTAACGGTTAAAAGGGGAGTTATGTAGAAAGAGAACAAAAGTAGTCGGACTTGTGCCAGACAGAAGGGTCTAAACAGAAAACATAGCGAAAGAGTAACTAATAAATAACACTACTGTAAATCCTATTGTTTTAGGGTTACTAAGTTAAATATGGGTCAAGATAGCTAGCTTGAGTTAAATTATAGAAGAGTCCCATAAATACTCTAAATACTGACAGTAAATTACCCATACCCTGGGGTTATATAACAAAGCTAGTACAATCTAAACATTATATACATAGCCAAACGGGGCGCCAACAAGGGGCGACAGGAAATACTATCTGTGCGGGCCACTATATGAAACTAGCCGTGTTCCGCACTTTGCGCACCCTAAATAGTAACACAGGAAAGGTGCCAAAAAGAATGTAGTGTGACACTGACCTAACTAGGTCCTAGACAAAAGGCGTAGACAACCTGCTTGTAGCCATACAAATATGGAGCATGTGAACATGCCGTTTAGGGCGTTACGAAACATTACTATGCCATAAGCACTCAGAATAGTTAAATGAATACATGGGTTAGAAAAAATTGACCACCTGGTCCTCCTTATGTATAAAGCTTAAAGACCCCGTATTTAAGCTATGTCAAATGGACATAAGAAAAATATAGCCAGATTATCTGACGATAGGTATTAACCAATTAGTTTCTTTGACTAAATAAAACATGTCTGAAGGACATACAACAAAATTGGTCATTCAGACTAGAACTTAAACATGTCAGAAGGACATAAAAACATAATTATATGTTCTGATAAAAGACAACATGTCTGAAGGACATACAACATAATTAGTCATTCAGACTAAAAATCAAACATGTCAGAATGACATAAAACATTATTACAAAGCATAACTTCCGCTAGTGTCTGACGGATACATACAAACAACACGACCAAGCATAACTTCAGCTAGTGTCTGAAGGACACTAAAACATTATTATAATAGAACAAACTATGTCAGAAGGACATAGTATTTAAAGTCGGAGATATAAGGTGATACTTAATCGAATCTGGCGAGGCTTCTTCTACGACGTGGTGGTGAGTCCGACTACTGATCCATTGTGAACACCAGTATTAGTGGCGCTGGAGATTAGTTCAGAAGTTTTTCCTTCGACGAAATTTTACAAAGAAGGGCAGTTATGTGGCACACGAGTTCTCATGTTTTATACTCTTGGTCTAACTAGGGAACGAACTAAATGGAGGTATCAACGGACGGTAAAGGGATTGGGGGTGGGGGGTGGAGGAGAGAGTGTTTCCCAGAAGCGCCGCTAGGGAATCAGAGCCTTAGGCTGAGGCGTCGATTGGCGATACTGAAGTTCTTTTCCATCTCATGCGTCCAACGGCCAAGANAGTGTTTCCCAGAAGCGCCGCTAGGGAATCAGTGCCTTATGGTTGAGGCATCGACTGGCGATACTGAAGTTATTTTCCATCTCGTGCGTCCAACGGCCAAGACATCCGCCAAGCCGCCATGCTGCCATTCTTGTGGAAAGGCTCGTGAAAGCATGGTGATAATATCAGACTGCATCCTGTTCATCGTAAACAATTTTCTTCTACTTTCTAAAGAAATATATTCATTTTTAATTTTCCTCTACCTTCTAAAGGAATAGATTAGTTTTTGTTTTAATTTTCTTCTTTTAATTCCTTTATTTCATTCGTAGCTTTATTGTCATGCTTGTAGATGTCCTTCATATAAAGGACATGTTACACGCGTCCTTTATATCACGCTATAAAAAAAATTCTGATACATTTTTAAGAGGCCATCCTATCCGTCCTCTTTGTTCATGTTATATTGCTTAAATTAATTAATAGCAGTCATTAATGAATAAAACATTTATCTATAAAAGAGGGTAGGCGTCATGAACGGGGATGGGTGTCATCGAATTGTGTCAAGAGTAATCTAATCGGGTCAGGGGTAATTGACTGGGAGAGATGGTCTCTGAGTGGGTGGTGGTCTGTGATTTGGAAAAGGGAGGATTGTGATAAAACGGTAAATGTTAAGAGAGGAAAGTGATTCAAACCATTTGAGAAACGTAGTCTAAAGATCTTTTTTTAGATATTATAAGAGACAAACGATTTTTTTTTATCCCTCAGCACCATTCCCTTCTGACTGAAAATTTTTACCACTTTGGAATTATTGTTGGCTCTCTTGCTTCAAAATGTTAATTTGTTGGTTTGGGTTCTTAAGGTAGTTTTTGTTCAAGAATTATGTTAGTATAAGTTTCTACCTACACGATGTATATACATCAATAAATTACGTCCACCATCAAGGTTTATTTATCAGTTTTATTGTTAAAGCTATTAATCTAATATTTAAATAACTCGATAAAATAACTTTGCGTGCAACACTTGGATCTGAAAAACAGCCTTGACAATGCTCTTCATTTGTTAAACAATCAATATTTGTAAATGATGGAAAAGAATTGTTTCTCTCTGAGGGTTTAAGTTAGGCTTCCCTTTCCGTACAACCCCCTTTCTTCCCTTATTTCCGTCTAACGGCCTTTAACCAGTAGGGCACTTGCCCACCAGGGGGCTATCGAGCGCCACTGGTGTTATCGTGAATGATTATATTCACAGGGAGTTATTATTACCCTAGAAAGAGACAGACTATTTTTTATTAAGTTGGGAGGAAGGGGACGCGATAAAAGTCAGTTTTTTTGGCAGTATTTATGGCAAAACATTTTTTAGGACAAAATTTATAAAATATCGTTCCAGTATGAACATATATTTTAATTTTCTCCACATGCTGATATCAACAGTTGTGGAATATTTGTAATGGACACCCTTTACAGATATTCAAGAAGTTTTGAAGTCACCATGTGAAGAAAATTAATCTCTGTTTGTAATCTAGCAATATTTTATTTATTTTGTCCCCCCAAAAAAAGTTTTACCGTAAAAACTGCAAAAACGCAGACCTTTCCTTGCGTTTATTTCCACCCCACCTTAAGTAAATATTTCTGCTGATTTTATAGCAATTTCTTTGCCCAAAAAAATGCTTAGTTAAATATGTTTACTTTAATCTTCCATACAAATAAATAAAAAAAATTGACATATGAATCTAAGACTTTGAGACTTTTTATCTTAGTTTAAAAAAGAGTTTGTTAAATTGCCACTGCACCCTTCACTAATACAAAATAGCTGTTGAGATTAATATTTGTATAAAATTAAACTAAACCTGTCTAATGAAGCAAGATTTTATTTATTTGTCCAAAACTTTTTGTTGCATAAAATGCGTTAACTCGTGCTATCTTCAATCCAACCTTAATTCCAACAAAGATGGTCTCATTAGCGCTGTTGTTTATCAGAAGTAAACATAATAAGTTTACTATCAATGGATCTGAATCGAAATTTTGTGAAACTTTTTAAAACAAATATCTAGTTTTAGAAAAACACCATCGGCAATAAAGAGTGTCTTGCGCTCTAGAAATTTTGGAATTGGCAAAATAAATTATATCTCTTAAGGATATCATTTATTTCAATTAAAGAGGAAACTATATTTTAAACGGTACAAGCTCGTTGAGTAAGGTTTCCCTCGATCACAATTTCTGCATTGCACTCCCTCTGAAAAATGCCTTGATCCAGAATATATTACACCCAGTATATTTTTACTCGGTTTGAATTCGGACCGTAAATTTACGTTCTCCTTTCTCCCCCCTATCTTTTACACTGCTTGAATTGGGACTATGAGCTAGTTCTATTCAGTCCAGCTCATTGAGTTATATCCATATCTTGAGCTAGTTCTATTCAGTCCAGCTCATTGAGCTATATCC